>NC_036679.1:0-25790 GCF_001039355.2 Lingula anatina | reverse complement strand
TTCTAAGACCAAGGCGAATTTAATACGCAACTCGTGTTTTGCAAACACACATGATAATTTTCACCACTTGGCCAATACCCTCTTTTTAATAAATCGTAAATAAGAAACGAAGAATATCTACAATTCCTGGTCAATTCTTATGTTCAAAGATTTCCATCTTTTTTATTCAAACAGCATATGGAGTAACATATATTCCCCAATTACCCCAAATATAAATAAATAAGTAGGCTGCAACCCAGACAATATCAACAAAATGCCAATATCAAACTGATATTTGAATAGATGTTATATGAGATGGCCTATAGGACCCATAAACCATTATTTTTAAACAATAAATGTTAAACATAGTACCAGCCAACACATGAAGTCCATGGAATCCGGTAATTAAATAAAAACATGAACCGTAGATACCATCCTGTATTGTGAAACCAGCTCTCTTATACTCATAAAGTTGAAGACACCTAAATAAAATTCCCAAACCTACAGTAACACCTATTCTCCGCCAGTCATTGAACCCAGCCTTAACCGTTTTTACGGCCCAATTAGCTCTATAACCTGAACTAACAAGAATTGTAACCCCCAACAAAGGTAAAGCATAAGGATCTATTGGTATAATACCTACAATAGGTGGCCATATACAACCCAACTCATCCGACGGTACAAGAGCTCTATGGAAGAATGCTCAAAATAAACCAATAAAAAAGAAAATTTCAGATCAAATAAAAAGAGCAAAAGCTAATTTTATATTATTAACTTCTTGAGCTGTGTTTATTCCAACTAAAGTTTCCAACCTTAGTCTTTCTCACCAGGCCCCACAAACCAGTATTAATAAAATTAGTAGAACTAAGGTTCCACCCCAAAGCTCAGTCTTTCTCACTAATCGATTAAAACCAAAAGCCATATTTACAAATAATCTAATTGTAATAATTGATACGCAAGCTGGCCAAGGAGATCTCCCCACATCAGCTCACAGGTATCGATGAGGAATAACTTTCTTATTATTAATATTTAATTTATACTTAACCTATAAACTGGCCCCAAATACTTTCGCTTGGGATATTTTAGGATTTAAACCTAATAATTTTTATATAATTAAACCAGATAAGTAACTAAAATATTCAAACAAAGTTTAGTAATCCTATAAACACACAATGTATTAATATACTTAGAAACACTGGCCCGTTGTTTACTTTATTAATAGGTAATAAATGCCTAGAGGAACTTCCATGCTGAGTTAACAAATATAATCGTAACCTATATGCACCGGTTAAAACAGAAGCAATACCCACTAAAAAAAAATTAATATAATTTATTGACCCTAGACCTCCTATTAACCTAAGCTCGGCAATAAACCTGGGAAATGGAGGAACACCTATGTTAGCTGAACAGCCCATAAATATAAACACTGATAAGAATGGTCGAATATTTATCCAACCACGGTTAAAGATAAAACCACGTGATCCAGATAGATCGGACATAAACCCAACAAGTGCAAATAGAAGGGATGAGATCAGCCCATGACTTAACATTATTATGTAAGCACCGTGAAACCCCCATGAATTTCAACTAAAAATCCCAGAAACTACAAGGCCCATATGTCCTACAGAAGCATAGGCAATTACCTCTTTTATATCTACCAACCGAAGACAAATAATTCCGCTATAAATAGCGCCCCAAATACCTAAACTAATTACTAAAGAATTAATAATTCAGTGCCCATTCCCATATAAAGGAAAAACACGAAATAACCCATAAGTCCCTAGTTTAAGTATAATTCCGGCCAGAATTATTGAACCAAAAGTTGGGGCCTCCACATGAGCTTTAGGGAGCCAAAGGTGAAATGGATAAATAGGAGATTTAACAAGAAAGGCTAAAATCAGACAAACTCACCAAAGACCACCCATCATACCTCTAAATGGTGTTTTATTAAATAAAACTATTGAAACATCTCCAGCTTTATGGCTTAAACAAGCAAGTGCCCATAAAAGAGGTATAGAAGAGAATAAAGTATAAACAACTATATAACCACCCGCCACTAGGCGGACAGCTTCTCTTCCCCATCGTAAGATGATATAAACCATAGGTACTATTCTAAGCTCAAACCCGCAATAAAAAATAAGAAAATTGGGCCTAGAAAAAGATAAAGCAAGAGCTACTATGAGGAAAGAACAAGCTCAGGTTATTTCATTGCATGCTTTTTCCAAACCCCTTAGAATAGCTAAGGAGATAACTAAACACCTTAAAGCTAAAAGGGAGATTGATAGTGAGTAAAATAAAAAGTAAATAAACATTAAAACAAATTCTATCCCCAACAGAAAAAAAAATAAGAAATAAACAATAAGAGAAAAAATCAATAAGAAAGGAAAAAAAAGAACTTAATTGAGCTAAACCTAGTGAATCTATTGTTTTTACCACTTAGGGATTGGCGGAAGTGTTACCCGCACCCCAAGTTTTGAAAACCTGTGATCTAATTAAACTACAATCCCTTTCACTACTGATATGTATGGAGAGGTTGTAACAACCACCTGGGTGGCTTCAATACCCTATTCTAAATAAACTACCCCCACCTATAGAGAAAATAATCAAATCATAAATATAACTCACATTACAACACATAAAAGTCAAACCATAAAATAAAAGAAACCCCAAGATTTCTCAATTATCCTATCAATTTTAGATACTATCCAAGGATAAAAAGATGAATCTTTTTCTAAGACACTAGATTTAAATTTTTCATAGACTTTAATTTCAAGTTGCCATAAGTCTTTTAAGAAGACATTATAAAACCCTAATACACTATATATCTCTCATCACCCGGAATCACAACGCTCTGAGATATTTTTTCTATGATCACCAATTTTTTCCTTAGCAAGATCATTTCAACCTCTTATAAATAAATCTGGTGAATGGGGTGAAATTCGTGGGGCCAGCCACCCAATAAATGCTCCAAATACTATTCAAGAATTCGTTATATTATAGGAGCAATTATTTCTAGCTTTAATCTCTAATCCAGTGTTCACCCCGCTTAACGGGTAGATAATAAATGGGAGAACAGCCAAGCCAAATATTAACATAAAAACAGATAATGATCTTCATCATCTGAACCTTTTATATTCTACAGTAGGGTGTGTAGCCTTAGCAGACCTGAGTAAAACTATTACTCTAAGAAGTCGAGTCCTGTAGGCTACTGTAAAAAAAAACCCAATATATAGAACCAAAAGTACTCCAGCCCTAAATACTCCCCTCCTAAGACCCCTAATAAGTGCATGCTTCCTATAATAACACCCTACAAATGGAAAACCGACTAGTCCCAGTAACCTTACTAAGAAACCCACTTGAGCCATTGGTATCGAGTTTAGGCGACCCCCTAAGAAACTGATGTCTTGGCAATGACATCTGGCATAAATTACTATTCCAACACTAACAAACAGGAGAGCTTTCACCACAGCATGTGATGCCATATGTGCAAAAGCTAACTCTTTAAACCCAGCCCCTAGGTAAAAAAACATTAATCCAAGCTGACTTAGAGTTGACAGAGCAACAACTCGTTTAAGATCCGTCTCAAACAGTGCTATTAGACCGGGAAGCACTATAGTAATTCCACCAATCCCTAATAATAATCAACAAATTGGTAATACAACTCTAAAATTTTGAATTAATATATATACACCAGCTGTCACTAAGGTTGATGAATGAACAAGAGCAGAAACAGGTGTGGGTGCAGCTATAGCTGCTGGAAGTCAGCCACTAAATGGGGTTTGTGCCCTCTTAGTTATAGCTGCTAAAATAATACAAAAAACAACAATAACTGGAATACTCTTAGCTGATAAAAAAGCAGGATCTACACTTCCGTAGGTTAAGGAACAAAAAGTTAAGAAGATTAAAAGGAAAGCATCCCCAATCCGACTAGTAAGAGCCGTCAACATAGCCCCTTTAGAAGCGGATGAGGATTTATAGAAACTCACTAAAAGAAATGAGGACATACCCAACAAATCCCAACCTAAAAAAAGGCCAGGTAAATGGGGAATAAAAATAAGAGTTAATATTCTAAAAATAAAAAAAAAAAATAAAAAATAAAATCGAACCTGATTCTTCTCCCCCTTCATGTAATCTAAAGAGAAAAAGATAACCCCAAGTGCAATAAAACAAACCAAAGAGGCAAAAGTTGTTCTGTAACCATCAAAAATTACATCAATTCTCAGAACTGAAGAACCCAAATCTACTAGGTTGAATGAAAAAATGTCTTTATGATGATTAAAGGCATATTTTACTGCTAAAATGGGGGAGACCAAGGAAACTACTAAAAAAAAAGGAATTATCTTCAAAAGAGGTCAGCGGGAGTGTTACCCGCACTTTAAGTTTTGGAAACTAATGATCTAATTAATCTATAACCCCACCTAGCAGGGGGTGGTCTTAGACCACTCACCAACCTTAGGGGCTCAACTGCCTACCCCTGCTAAAATGACTCTCTAGGATTTAGGTTTACGACGTCAAATTCCTTCCCACCATTCACCCTCTGTTTTTAGAATAGGAGCCCAATCTAAAGCCCCCTTTAAGGCCTCAAACAATAGAGAAAAGAACAAGAAACTGGTAAATATGAAAACTGAAAGTGATGTAGCGGCCCAAACACCTGCTGAGTTCATAATAGGAAGTCTGGTAATTAAAATTACTTCAACATCAAAAATTACAAATAAAACTCTGATCAAAAAAAAACGAATAGAAAATGGAGTTCGATTAGGGGTAAGAGGACGAAAACCACACTCGTAGGGTGTAGATTGATTCTCATTTTTAATTTGCCCAGTAAATCCATTCTCTGATCTTAAAAGAAATCTTACTAAACAGTAAAAAAGACATGCAAAATAAAAACCAGAAAACCATATTCCAACAATTGGCCAGAGTGGAACACACCTAAAGTAAACAAGAATAGTTGGGATAAGTAAATAAGGAGCATAGACTACTGAAGTCATATTCAGAGCTCAGGAAAATAAGTGCTCCTGTAATCAGGTTTAAATACCTGAGTGATAAATTCACTAAACTATGATAGATTCTCTTATTTAATTATATTCAAATGATATACCAAATATAAAATCTTAAAGTAAGAGGGAGTGATCCAAGTCACATTATTTTTATTAAATGATCAAACCGAATTCGAGGAAATACAGCACGACAAAAAAGAATAAAAATTCTAACAAAAAAAGCTTTAGTCATAAAGTAAGCTTCTTGTAGCGGTGGATTAGTAAACATAAAACCATCATTTAAATATAAACTAGTAGTAATAACTCTAAAGAGTAATATATTTGAATACTCAGACATAAAGAATAAAGCAAAATGTAACCCACTATATTCTACATTGTACCCAGATACTAGCTCAGACTCAGCTTCCACCAAATCAAAGGGCCTCCGGTTTGTCTCAGCCAGAATACATGCCAACCACATTCCAAACAGGGGGGGAAAAGCAAGTGCGACCCAAATTCTTTGAGTAGGGGCTGCGACCCTTGTCATCTCTAGTCTATGGGTAAACAAAAGAGGAAAGACTAAAAGGAGACCTAACACAACCTCATAAGAAATTGCTTGGGCTAACGCACGAACCCTAGCTATTAAGGAATATTTCCTATTAGAGGCCCACCCAGCAATTATAATAGGGACAGCCCTCAGACTGATAAAGCATAGGAAAAGAAGAGCACTTACTTCAAGAGAGTAGGTACCCCAAAAAGGAAAAACTCTCCAGGCTGCAAAAGATAATCCCAGCCTAGCCCTTGGACAAAGCACATAAGCCAAGTGATTTCTCTGAGCAAGGCGAATTATATCCTTTATATACAGTTTTATTCCATCAGCTATTGGCTGAAGAACTCCACGTAACCCTACCACACCAGGTGACTGGCGACCAGCTACAAGAGACAAAATTGCACGCTCTGATAGGCTATAGAAAGCAATAATAATTAAAAGATTAATTTGAAATCTAAATATATATAGATAAATTGGTGAGAGAATAATTACAAAAACTCAAGGGAAAACCTAGTCGGGAAGGGGAATACCCTACCTGCAAGGCCACAACTCACCATTCTTTTTAAACTACCCCGACAAAAAATATAATAGTAACCCCTCCCGCTATTACGGCGGACCTCCTATTTGGAAGATAAGAATACTTTTTATACTAGAGGGGCAGCTCCTATAAGCTCCAGAAAATCTTAGCCTTTTTGGGGTTTTTTGAGTCAACAGCTAAGCCTATTCCCTTTAATTCATCATTAGTTATAGGACGTAAGGCTCCTTGTAAAGGAGAGATTAATTTCAAGGCCCCTGCTATTACTCCTGCTAAACTTGCTAAAATGATAACCATAAAAACACGATTTGACTTATTAAATAGAGGGAGAAAATATCCATCAGGACTTGATAAGAAAACCACCTCCTCAGTAGCTTCCCCCATTCAACCACCAAAAAATAACGGAATTACCCTTACAGCCAGGATAAGAGGAACAACTTTTAAAAGGTGTCAATCTATTTTCCTAATTTTCATTTCATCTGACGGATCTATTGCAAGCACATAAACAAAAGCCACTAAAATTACACCACCATAAATTAAAAATAAAATTGCACCTACCCATGGGTGAACAATTAAGGCTACTAAACATGAGCTAGTTACAAAAAATCTAATAAGTGAACAAGACAGTTGCATTGGAGTAGGAGAAATAAGTATTAAAAATATTCTAATAACTATTAGGGTTGCCAAAACAAGTGTAAAAACAGGTACCATAACTGAAGTCTGAGAAGTTGGCATTTTTAGGGAAGGCAGTTTATTAGCTGCTTACTCTCGGTTAACAGCCGAACGCCATAACATTGGCTTCTCCCCCACAAAATAAATTTTAAGAGAGTACCAAAATTACTTAGCAACTCCCGATTGAAAGTCGGGCGTGATTCTTTCACCAACTCCCCCCACAAAATCTTAGAATATATTCTAGGATCTTAAAAAACATAGGTTTCGCCCCGGAAGTCCTTGCGTACAATCTGGGACTAATTCGCAGATAGAAGCCAACCTGCCTTTCAACGGTCTGAACTCAGCTCACGTGGGGAATTAAAGGACGAACAGTCCCACTTGAACAGCTCCTGCTACCAGTTCAGTTTCCCTGAGCCAACATCGAGGTAATCTACCCGCACTTCAATGTGTCCTATCCATGCGACGATCTCTGTTATCCCTAGAGTAACCCTGCTCCTTTAGTCAGATAATCAGTAAAGACTATGGCTCATTGATATGACTAGTAATTCTTTAGCTTACACAAGTTTCATGTGCTGAACTGTTATCGGACACGAAGGCCCCAAAGACAGGAAGAGATTCTTATATATCACTGCATTCCCCAAGCAGAACTCTTATGTGAACCCTAAAGGCAACTTAAATATCAGTATATAGTTGAAAGTGAGTAAACCAAGAGTAAAGACTTCATAGGGTCTTTTTGTCCCGCGCAAAAATAAAGGCATGCTCACCTACAATTCAAATTTTATTTTTAATCCCGAGACAGTAGCCCCGTCATCTAGCCATTCTCTGGCCTCCAATTAAGAGGCATAGTTACGATACCTTAGGACGATTAAAGCCGCCGTTTACCCCGCAGGGCACCGGGCAGACAAAACGAATTATAATATTCAACCCGCGGTGTCTTTGATAAACAGGTGCGAGGCAAATTTGCCGAGTTCCTTAGGATAAAGTTAGACTGTACTTCAAATAAAATAATACGATTCAAAGTATAAAATACCGCATAGTACAATTATATTCAAGAATAATACGTACAAAATACTCATTTATCCAGTGTAATAAAACTTACAAACGTTAACTTTAGTTTAAAAATAAAATTTTAGGCTCAAACACCAGACAGATTCCAGGATTTTATAAGTTAATCTTGTCAGAACTCCACTTCTACTTGAAGATTCCCAAAAACCCACACTCCTTAATAAACCTTGCGGTATCTCCCACCAAAATTACCGTAAAAGCCTTACCCTTACGGCTAACAGTATACATAAAGATAAACTTTACAAGTTTATTTCCAATGTATCTGCCCCACTCCGGTGGGTTTCTCAGAAAACCAGCTATCCTAAAGCGCGACTAGCATATAACAACTATCACATACTCTAGACACCATCTTGCAACATAGAGGTCATGCGCTCTCAGCAGGTACATAATAGCTCACTCCATTTCGGGAAATAATAGATTCTTTTAAGGTCTTGGGTAACCATTATGCACAAGGTAAGGAAATAAATACATGCTAAAAAACAAATTACATTCCAAACTTTAACAATAAAAATGAACTATAGCTACAGGAAATACCTATGTTGAAAATAAAAGGAACCAGGATTGCGTTCAGCAAAGGAAAAAGAGAAAAAAAAACAAGCATAAGAGCCAGACATTTAGGTCTGGGTGAGATTGAAACTCACATAAAAGGGTTTACAATCCTCCGCATTATCTGCCACCAGACCTCTCAGGCGCCAGATGGACTCGAACCACCTCACCCGCTGCATCAATGCGGGGCCCCACCAGTTGAAGATGGCACCAAAAAAACTTAGTATTATTCATTATAGAGAGGTCTTCAGAAATAAGTAGTTATTTAAACCTTTTTCAACTGTATTAGCTTAATAAATTAGCATTTAGGCTTTCTATATTGGTTATAGTAAACATTTAACAAAATGAAGAATACATAAGCTTGAAGAAAGCAAATACAAACCTCAGCAGCAAAACATCCTATTGACAAAATAAAGACTAAGCCACCCTTAAATAATCTAACCTTAGCTAGCTTGGCTGAGTAGGCTAATACTCTTTTATATATAATATGACCAGCTATAGCATTTACCCTAAACCGTGCAGATAAAGTAAGAGGTCGAATGATATGACCTAAGATCTCTAGACATGCAAACGGAATGGCTAAAAATCGCGGAATAGAAGATGATAAAAACTCACTAGAAAGAAAAACCCGACCATTTCAAAAGCCCTTAACTACTAGGCTTGCTCATAAAACAACAGCCAAAGGGAGAGTGAACATAATATGAGCTCTATAAACTACACCTAAAGGAGTAAGACTAACTAAGTTAATAAAAAGTATACAAAAAAATACACCTGATAGGAATGGACCTACTCTCTTTCTTCCTTTAGGTACATATATCAAAGACTGATCCATCAAGAATTGGTTTAAAGACTTGAATCTTGATTGGAGACACGACCTCCAAATTCCTGTAGGCTTTAAAAATGGTATACAAATAAAAATAAATAAAAAAGCTAGAAAAAATCTTACCCACCCATCAAGGAAAAATCCCCTAAATAAAGAGTGACTTTTTTCACTATAAATCATATTTGTAAAATCAATTTTTCTCATTTAAACAAAGAAGGCAGAGGTATATCCTGCTTTTCCAAAATGGAATTTTGGTGCCAACCAGGCTTCTCCTCTATTGCACCTTACATACTTATTATCTTTAAAATAAGCAGATATAATAAAAATATGAAGTCTACGAATTCTATTAGTTTCCCCACCGGCATTTAAATATTGTCCCTTAATCCTTAATTTCTGTTTTTACCATAGGGGTGAGGAACTCAGCTCCAACAGAAAAAAATTAACTAAAAATATTTACATTCATGTCCATAGATTATTTTGCAAAAGCCGCAACAATAACAGGAATTTCAGGAAGGGGCTTCTTAATCTTAAGACATTCAGGCTCAATCAAAGGCAAAAATTGCTCATACCCACTCATAGGAAGGTCTTCTTTAGCCAAAGGGGGAAATCCTTCACACACAACTGTAGGGATAATTTTATCACCCTGAAGACACCCATACTGAACTAAGCTCCTATCAGCTGTACTAAACCATTCCATTAATGCTATAATTCCATATGTGAACTCAATAATGAATCACATATAAAAAAGTGAAAAAATAAAATAACATAAAGCAAAGATGTAATCTTGTTGCCGATTTGACATAAAGAGAAGGCAGGAAATATGTCCTGCTTTTCCAAAATGGAATTTTGGTGCCAACTAGGCTTCTCCTCTAATTATTTCCTCACAGACTTTCGGAAGTTAGTTCCCATACGAGAAAAGTTTAACTTTACAGGCCATTTTTTTTTTACAAGATTGGCCTTGAATAAAACTCATAAAAAATAAATATACTAAACCAAAAACAATGAATGAGCTAAAAAATCAAAACAAGCAAGGACCGATCATTGCCAAGATATCCTCAATTTTCACTGGATTTAAAGTCTTATAGGATTTATTAAGAATAAATGAAAGACTCAATTTCTTTATAAATTGAGTATAAATAGTATTTTCGTTCTTGATAACACACTGGAAACTTAACATAAACATCAAAATTGGATGGGAAAAACAGTCAATTAAGAATAAAAACTATAAAACCTATAATCATAATAAAAATCATAAGCCTATAATAAACCTCTAGACTAACTAAAGGTTTAACAAAATATAAAACAAACCCCCCCAAAAACACCGGCAAAAATAGTCCATTACTTATATCAACTAGAAGCCCAAAAACAATTAAGTTAGATAAAACTCTGACAATAAATTTAAAATCAAACTCTGGCATTGAGAAGAGGCAGGCAGCAGATCCTGCTTTTCCAAAATGGAATTTTGGTGCCAACCAGGCTTCTCCTCTATTGCACCTTACATACTTATTATCTTTAAAATAAGCAGATATAATAAAAATATGAAGTCTACGAATTCTATTAGTTTCCCCACCGGCATTTAAATATTGTCCCTTAATCCTTAATTACTGTTTTTGCCATAGAGGTGAGGAAGTCAGTTCAAACAGGGAAAATTTTTATTAAATAAAGCCAAAAACCTATAAATGAGCTAGAAAATCAAAATAAGCAAAGACCGATCAATGGAGTTCAAAAAAAAAAGAAAAAAACTACTTACGCCCCTGCTTCTGGCAAGGGACCGCCCTCAACCACAATTGGTTCTGGTTGGAAAAGCTCTGCTGCAGACATTACCGCCCCTGCTTCTGGCAAGGGACCGCCCTCACCCACAATTGGTTCTGGTTGGAGAAGCTCTGCTGCAGGCATTACCGCCCCTGCTTCTGGCAAGGGACCGCCCTCAACCACAATTGGTTCTGGTTGGAGAAGCTCTGCTGCAGGCATTACCGCCCCTGCTTCTGGCAAGGGACCGCCCTCAACCACAATTGGTTCTGGTTGGAGAAGCTCTGCTGCAGGCATTACCGCCCCTGCTTCTGGCAAGGGACCGCCCTCAACCACAATTGGTTCTGGTTGGAGAAGCTCTGCTGCAGGCATTACCGCCCCTGCTTCTGGCATTAGGAGTTTTGGTGACGTTAGCTCACCCGCAGTCGCCCCAAATTCAACCTCCGGTAGGGTCACAGAAGTCCGTGGAAGATTAATTGAATACTCCTTGACCAGCTCGACAAATAGATTAAGAGTTTCCGTCACATCGACAAACTCTCAAATAATGAATGACAAAAATATTAAGGAGATTAAAACTATAAGCAAGGAAAACCGCCACCAAGTAATACTGAGAAGGCAGGGAGTGTGTCCTGCTTTTCCAAAATGGAATTTTGGTGCCAACTAGGCTTCTCCTCTACACAAAAATAAATCAAGAAGACCCCACGGTGAGTCGAACACCGTAGCAAAGTTTTCAAAACACTGCCCCTCCGTAGGTATAGGGTCAAACTGATCAGCAACCACTCAAGGATACATTCGGGTTATGAGTCCGACGGTCTTTTTAACCTAGCCAACCATTTCCAAAAACCCTTAATTACTAGATTTGCTCATAAAACAATAACCAAAGGGAGAGTGAACATAATATGAGCCTTATAAACTACTCCTCTAGGAAAAAATATTAAACCAATTTTCCCCTAAGCTATTCAACAGGAAACTCAAGAGGAATAAAGAAGATGAAAAGAATATATGTTACAATACATATACACACAACAAAGATTTGAATCTTATTAAAAGTTTTTGGATCATCAATTAGAGGCTGGATAAATTTTAAAATAACAACCCTAAATACAATAGGTATAGAAGGAGGGAGT
Organism: Lingula anatina; assembly: GCF_001039355.2. The sequence goes on along the minus strand of NC_036679.1, from coordinate 13,768 downwards.
ATAAGGGTAAATACTGAAAAGACAGTACAATACCTAACAACTTTTTTTAAAAATTCGTGAGTCCTACGCGACATCCAAGAGAAGGCAGAGGTACGTCCTGCTTTTCCAAAATGGAATTTTGGTGCCAACTAGGCTTCTCCTCTGAGGAATATCACAGACAATAAAGAAGCTATTCTAGGAATGAAAAAGCCTTTAAAACCTCCATCCATTAGGTTTAAATACTTATTACACGCAAAGACAACTTAAAATCACAGTTTAAGATAAGTCTACAGATCAAATTAAGATTTACTTAATATAAATAATAGACTTAATTGCATGATAAACTGAATTTAGAGAATACCTTGGCTCCGGACGACTACACTTAATCTCTGGGAAAAAGACAAATTCCACAGGAACAAATAGCCAATAAATTATAGTAACCGCAAAACACATGCATATAATAAAAATCATAATTTTATAGTAAGTTTCTAAATCAACTATGGGTTTAACAAAATATAAAATAAACCCCCCCATATATATTGGTAGAAATAAGCCATTAGTTCAATTGATTATAAGTCCAAAAACTAAAAGATTTAAAACAACCTTAACAATGAAATTAAAATCAATTTTCTTCATTTCTAAAGAGAAGGCAGCAACTGAGAGTAGCAGCTGAGGAAAATCACAGAAAAGAAAGAAGCAATTCTAGGAATGAAAAATCCTTTAAAACCACCAGCCATTAGGTTTAAATACTGAGTACACGCAAAGACAAATAAAAATCAGAGTTTAAGATAAGTCTACAGATCAAATTAAGATTTACTTAATATAAATAATAGACTTAATTGCATGATAAACTGAATTTAGAGAATACCTTGGCTCCGGACGACTACACTTAATCTCTGGGAAAAAGACAAATTCCACAGGAACAAATAGCCAATAAATTATAGTAACCGCAAAACACATGCATATAATAAAAATCATAATTTTATAGTAAGTTTCTAAATCAACTATGGGTTTAACAAAATATAAAATAAACCCCCCCATATATATTGGTAGAAATAAGCCATTAGTTCAATTGATTATAAGTCCAAAAACTAACAGATTTAAAACAACCTTAACAATGAAATTAAAATCAATTTTCTTCATTTCTAAAGAGAAGGCAGAGGTACGTCCTGCTTTTCCAAAATGGAATTTTGGTGCCAACTAGGCTTCTCCTCTAATTATTTCCTCACAGACTTTCGGAAGTTAGTTCCCATACGAGAAAAGTTTAACTTTACAGGCCAATTTTTTTTACAAGATTGGCCCTGTAGAAAGTAGAAAAAGTAGCTTCATAAGAGCTGGCTATCTACTTCTTAGCCTCAGGGAAACAGGGCCTACATGAACAAGGCTCGTCAAAGTTAGGTATCTCTGAGTTAATTAATTTAATCTCATCTATAAGTGAATCAAGGAAACACTTTATATATTCGTCAAAAATAAAGTCGATTGGAATAAAAAACCAATAAACAAACCAAATTACTACACATATACCGTAGATAAAAATACGAAGCTTCTCATAAACCTCCTGATCAACTAGGGGTTTAACAAAAACCAAAGTTAACCCCCCCAACATAAAGTGTAATAGATAACCACCTGTTATCCATCCAAAAATAAATAAAAAAAATGAATGAATGAGCACCTTGCGCATAAAATTCCAACCAAAGTCTTCCATTTCTAAAGAGAAGGCAGAGGTACGTCCTGCTTTTCCAAAATGGAATTTTGGTGCCAACTAGGCTTCTCCTCTAATTATTTCCACCAGCAATTAGATATTGTCCTTTAGTTTAAAATTATTAATTTTGCCATAAGGGTGTGGGAAGACAGTTCCAACACCATAAAAGCCTAAATTCACAGCTATCTTATCTTACTATTTCTTAAACTTAGAAGCATCTAACTCCCCTAAGCAATGCTCACCCAGATTGGATAACTCTGAAGCACTTGATAATTTTATCCACCCTATAAGGGATTTTATAAACCGCTTTAAGTTATCATCGAAAATATAATCAATTGGGATAAAGAACCAAGAAAGGACAAGAGTTACAAGACACAAACCTGAGATAAAAATCCGTAACTTGTTATAAACCACAGGATCAACCATAGGCTTAATAAACCACAAAATAAATCATCTCATTATATAAGGCATAAAATAACCCTTAGTTATAAGACTAAAAAAAAAAAAAAAAAAAAAAAAAAAAAAACATAATAGTATAATAAAACACAAAAAAAAAAAAAGTTAAAAAACACAAAATAAAACAAACTCAATAAAAAAAGGCATAAAATAACCCTTAGTTATAAGACTAAAAAAAAAAAAAAAGAAAGAACCAATTATTATCTTTATTACCACTGCTCGATTAAAGTTTTTCATCTGCTAAGAGAAGGCAGGGAGTGTGTCCTGCTTTTCCAAAATGGAATTTTGGTGCCAACTAGGCTTCTCCTCCATTGCACCTTACATACTTATTATCTTTAAAATAAGCAGATGTAATAAAAATATGAAGTCTACGAATTCCATTAGTTTCCCCACCAGCATTTAAATATTGTCCCTTAATCCTTAATTACTGTTTTTGCCATAAAGGTGAGGAAGTCAGTTCCAATATCTAAAATTCCCCAAACACAGGCCAATTTTTTTTTTACAAGATTGGCCCTGAATAAAACATAATTATATACCTACCAAAAAAAGGCATATAATTCAATCACTGGAGTGGCCCTGTCTTACACCGAAGAGGTCCCCAAAAACCTCAGCAAGCAATGTTGGCCTAATCATATACAAACAGCAGACCAAAGAAATTATATAAGAGATAATACATGAATAGTAGATTAAGTCATAACGTGGTATCCAAGAGAAGGCAGCAGATCCTGCTTTTCCAAAATGGAATTTTGGTGCCAACTAGGCTTCTCCTCTAATTATTTCCTCACAGACTTTCGGAAGTTAGTTCCCATACGAGAAAAGTTTAACTTTACAGGCCAATTTTTTTTACAAGATTGGCCTTGAATAAAACTCATAAAAAATAAATATACTAAACCAAAAACAATGAATGAGCTAAAAAATCAAAACAAGCATGGACCAATCGTTGGCATTAAAGAGGAAAAGTAAATAGATACTTGTACCCCATTATTAAACACTAGGCTCTAAAGATTTTTTCCCCCCTAGTTAGCTAAAAAATCCTCAATAGTTCACTTAATAGACTCAGGGAGATTATAGAAAATAGTAATTATAATGGAAACATATAGAATAAGAATCCAAAGCTTATAGTACAACCTTCGGTCAAGCTGAAATTTCCTAGCTTTCAAGGCAAGATTTAACAAGAAAACAGGAAAGAAAGCAAAATAAATAACTGTTCTATACACAGTTTCCTCTATAAAAGGCCATGTAGCCGGCTGACTTCCAACCCAAGTCATAATAAGCCAATTTCTCACCCAAAGAGCAAATAACATTTTTCCAACAGGACTAAACTGAGTTCCACCCTGTCAATGAGTTATAGGAACTAAAGGAAGAATGGCTAGCACTAAAATAGATAAAACTATTAATGCAACACCTCCGCCCTTAGTAGGAGCAGATCGCAAAATTGTATATACCCATAGGAAATATCACTCTGGAGTAATGTGTTTAGGCGTAGTTATAGGATCTGCTTTAATTCAGTTTTCACATGGAACAAAAGCTCAAGTATGGAATGCCCTTAATTTAATTAAATATCCTATAGCAACTAAGCAGAAAAAGAGATCATTACAAGAGTATAGAGGGTGAAACCTTCGTATACCCACCCCACTAGGGTCGTACAAACCTAGGGGATTTCTTGAACCTGTCTCATGAAGAAGACCTACATGAATGATCACTACAATTACTATAATAAATGGTAAAATAAAATGCAATCTATAAAAACGTGTAAGAGTTGCTTGTCCAACTGCATAACCTCCCCAAATTCACTCCACTAGACTAGGACCAATGTAAGGAATAGTTCTTAATAATCTAGTAATAACCACTGACGCTCAATAGGACATTTGACCCCAAGGTAAAACATACCCAAGGAAAGATGTAGCCATAAGCAATAGTATTAGAACAATTCCGGTGTACCACACTCCAGCTTGACGATAACAACCATAATAAATTCCACGACCAATGTGGATGTACATAAAGAAAAAGAACATAGAGGCTCCATTGATATGGAACCCTCGAATAAGAGCCCCATAATTCACGTCTCGATTAATATGAACAATTGAGTCGAAAGCGTAGTCTACATGAGCCACATAATGAGTAGACAAAAAAAACCCCCTAATAATTTGACACACTAACATAAGACCCAGTAATGACCCAAAATACCACCAATTATTAATGTTAATTGGAACCTTATAATCCCAAACCCTGTTATTAAGAAATTTTACTCATTTATTCTTACGACTAAACATCAAAACCATAGGAGCAGTCCCCTTTCACTTTGGATCATAAACCAAGTGTTTTCTAAATTTTAATGGCCTTCATTCAGGGACCAGGAGCTATTTTCCTGACCTCAAGTTCCCAAAACCTGCGTGCTAATTACACTAGACCCCGCTTCCTGATCCAGGCACACGTTCCCGTACGCCTACCTTGTTACAACTTACCAGCGGTCTCCCCCCGGGTGATGGGCGGTTAGTACACTCCCCGGTTGAATAGAATTCATAAGAGCTTCCTAAACTCCTATTACTTATAAGTCCTGCTTCCTGTGGCTATTTCAACCACATTTCGTTAGCCTAATATAAGCTATTTGTAGCTCAATCGTAGCCTCTGACATGAGGGACCTGTCGACTTGTCTTCTGTCTTAAGACTCTTCAAGGAACCAGCCTTAAAGAGGGAGCTGGGCAAAACTACTGGCTATGCCCCCTTTACGTTAGCTTCACGCACACTGATCGTACTCAAAACCACGCTTCAAGTATGGGCACTTGGAATTCTAAGAAAACAAGCATTATTTTTAGTCGATTCGCACCATAAGCTTTAGGCAGCGATATGACACCTGAGGTGGGTGGATTTTAAGGCTCTAGGCCACTCCCACCACCAGTCAGAGTAAGGTAAAACGGGGATCATCAGATAAAAGATCAAGCTCCCCTTATACCTTCAAGAAGCCGTCTACCCCTTCGAATTTTAAGCCTGGTACTGCTCGTAATCATCCGGTAGCTTGCAAACTCTAATATCTCATATGTCAAGGTTCTCCCTAAGGACCCCTACCACTGGAGAGGTAAGCATAATTAACGTCTGGGACTAGCGGGGTCTCTAATCCCGGTTGACTCTCCAATTTTCACAGATTCAACTATCAGAGTCTTAAGGCCCTCTTTACCACAATTTCGGATTGCACTCCTAGTTGGGCATGACTCTTCCGAAACTTTGCTTTCTTCTGCGTCTAACTGTCTCTTCTGCCGGCACTTTGAATCTGACCGGCACACGAGCATCCCCAGTGCCCTAGTCCGGCATAACATTCCTTCCCAGGGCACCTTTCAACCCGCGAGTTCCCGTGTGAATTTAACCGCGGTTGCTGGCATTCGACCTTTACCCCGGTGATCTAGCGTACATGCCAGCCAACTTGAGTTGCTATTTGAACCCCTCATGACTGGTGTAGTGGGTAACCCTAGACGTAATGATAGACTTGATGCCGCTTCCCGTAACGGTACAGGAGCAGTTGCTTAGGATCTAGTCCTTAACCCTCCGAACATTGCACGTGCGTCTTTTCGTTTCCACTCACTGGAGCGCTAAATCCTTACAAGGATAAATTCCAACAAAACTACCATGCCTTAATTCCTCTGACCGCTTGGCCTACACCAAATAGAAACTAGGGGCGAATTTACTTAGTAAGCCATGGGTGGAGGTACGATCCACATACTCGGGTTACAAAACCAACGCTTCTTGAAAGCTTCCACGGCTTAGTTTTACTCAAACAGTGGTGGTAAGTATGAATAACTTGGGTATTTTATATATGGAAGAAAAAAACGTCACCGTCTACGACGAAACTTATGAGCAATTGTTGTATTGCTCTTTAATTTCTTTTTTTGCATACAAAGAACAATTTGATAAGGAACCTGAAGCCAAAACGAACCAGTAGAAGCAATCACTCCAGCCCCCTTAGGGGTAAACCATATGTCATTATAATAAACAAACTCCTTATAAATTACTCGAAATAAACCAGGTTCTATCTCCTCTAAATCAGATTGCAATCACCAAATATCTTTAAGGCGAGAGATATTAAAATTTGTATAAGAAATTCTCGGAAGGCAAATAAAATCCCCTGCTCCATATTTCTTAAAGATATACCTTGAAAGAAATTTTCAATTTAACAGCTCTCACTCAAAAGAAACTAAAGGAGGGGAAATTAGATCATCAGGAAAAAAAAAAAGTTCTGTTTTATTAGGACATCGAAAATTTTCAACAAATTTTGGTTTAACTTTAAAATAACCTGAAGAAACCTCACTTAAACGATAAGCAGTCTTATAATAATCTATAACTAGAGGCCTATCAAAACCAGGACGAAAAGCAACAAAATGACCAGCAAATGGACACATGAGATCCCGACGCTCTAGGACATAGTGAACTAAAGCCGAAAAATCTGTCTCACGACGACGAGTTATACTAAGAATTCTCACTTGTCAGGCTACTCCAGTTACAGAGTTCTCCTTGGCGTAAGCAAGGCACATCTTACAATGCTTCAGCCCGAACAATCCAAGATAAAAACTCCAAATTAAGACCCTGCCCTGGGTGTGTACCCCAGTCCTTCGGGTGATGAGCCCAACGACCTAAACCATAGTCTAAGCAGGGAAAAATTGACAAAAGAGAGGTGGAACCCCTGTCAAATATATATAATTTAACTTAAATTTGGTTAAATTAGACATCCTTAAATGGTGATTTGACTTAATAAATTTAAAAATAAGGACCTTAAGCCCCCATACCCCCAAAAATTTCATTTTTCTCTATATAGAGGTAAACATCCGGCGTCCATCTTACGGGGGGCCCCTCTGGATAAGAGGTATATTTTCCACCCCGGCCCCCCGTAAAGAGAGGTGGAACCCCTGTCAAATATATATAATTTAACTTAAATTTGGTTAAATTAGACATCCTTAAATGGTGATTTGACTTAATAAATTTAAAAATAAGGACCTTAAGCCCCTATACCCCCAAAAATTTCATTTTTCTCTATATAGAGGTAAACATCCGGCGTCCATCTTACGGGGGGCCCCTCTGGATAAGAGGTATATTTTCCACCCCGGCCCCCCGTAAAGAGAGGTGGAACCCCTGTCAAATATATATAATTTAACCAAATATAAGCTAATTTTTGTATCCTTAAATGGTGATTTGACTTAATAAATTTTTAAAAAAGGACACCCCAAAAGGGGGGCTTAAACCTCCTAAAATAAGGCCTAAACTACGTAAAAATAGCCTCTTAACCACCAAAAATAGGCCTTAAACTTCATAAAAATGACACACTCCCTTAGGTGAAAGAGAATCTCTGTTTAATTTATGAACCTAAAAAAAACCGTAAAAATAGACCCTAAGCTAAAAAACAACAAACCAAAATCTAGAAAAAATCAACTTTTAAGAAAAGAAAGGAAAAAACCTGTCTAACACTTAGCTCCCAACCTATTTACCTCTAAGCTCTTTCCAAGACATAAATTACTCACTAGTTAAGGTGAAACCCCAGTTAAGCTCCCCATGATAACCTTATTTTTTAAAAATAAGGTGGCTAATTTTTTTTGAAGATACCAGGTTTGAAAAAGGGGAAAACCTTGTTTAGTGAAGTTTATTTAAATAAATTACAAAAATGGCCCAAAATCGTCATTTTTTAAACATTTCTCACACCCCATAAGTAAATTCATCGCTAGCCCTTTGAGAGTGGGGGAGTTCTTCCCCCCCTCGTTCACCCCCCCTATTGTCTTAATCTCAATCCATCTCTATATAACCCCCATGATAACCTTATTTTTTAAAAATAAGGTGGCTAATTTTTTTTGAAGATACCAGGTTTGAAAAAGGGGAAAACCTTGTTTAGTGAAGTTTATTTAAATAAATTACAAAAATGGCCCAAAATCGTCATTTTTTAAACATTTCTCACACCCCATAAGTAAATTCATCGCTAGCCCTTTGAGGGGGGGAGTTCTCCCCCCCCTCTTTCACCCCCCCTATTTTCTTAATCTCAATCCATCTCTATATACATGTATATAAGGAAAGAGTGGGAATTTTTAGTTAGAGAGGCTATGAGTTGTGAGTCTCTCACCTCTCATCTTTCCTACTCTTCCCCCTCTTTCCTTATCAGTGGTAGAGATGGGGCAGTTGACACAGCCTTAGTAGTGGGTCCTCTCTCACTTGGACCCTTAGCCGGGATCCAATGATCTAGGAGGCCACTCCTAGACCCCCCCCGCCCCCCCCCACCCTTTATGGGGGTAGGGGGCGGGGGCCCCCCGCTTTTTGGGTGGAAATCTCCTACATTGGATACCTGTTTTGAATGCCTTAACTCACTCCCCCCCCGCGTAGGAGTGAAGCATTCAAAACAAAGTATTCCAATGTATATTTGGAGATCCCAGATCCAAGACCCAGACTTAGGCCTCTGGCAGGCAAGATATACCTCTCACCTGTAGTTCCACTTGAATCTATGCCCTTAACATTTTTTTCCTCTCTCACCTGTAACCCTTGAGCCGGTTTTCCAACGATAATACGATCCGGGATATCAATCCCGACCCCAAAGACAAAGCTTTGTATGCTAACTACACTTAATCGTAAAAATGAAAACATAAAATTTTTAAAATAATGCGACTCAGGGATTGAACCCTGACTACAAAGACCATTCTATAAGCAGGGAGAGGGGGGGAATCGAACCCACCGACAATGTGTTTAGAAGACACTTGCCAAAACCAAATCAATCCCAAAGAAATATAAACAGAGGAGGTGGTTTATTAGCCACTTTCTTCCGGTTAAAAGCCAGACGCCATAACATTGGCTTCTCCCCCAAAAGCTAAGAAAAAAAATTAAAATAAGGACCTTAAGCCCCCATACCCCCAAAAATTTCATTTTTCTCTATATAGAGGTAAACATCCGGCGTCCATCTTACGGGGGGCCCCTCTGGATAAGAGGTATATTTTCCACCCCGGCCCCCCGTAAAGAGAGGTGGAACCCCTGTCAAATATATATAATTTAACCAAATATAAGCTAATTTTTGTATCCTTAAATGGTGATTTGACTCAAAAGATGGGACTTTATATTCTAAAAATTCTTAATCTTAAGTACTTTCTTATACCAGGAGAGTTAAAAGTAACTCATAGGCGGGTCTTAAATCCACTGCATTTATCTGCCACCCTGGCTTATGACGTAAGCTAAAAACCACCTATATGAAGCCAAATAGGGTTATCAGACCCTGACCAACGAATAAGAAGTACCAGTAAAACTAAACCTGTAGCAGCCTCAATAGCCCTAAAGGCTGCAATAACGCCTAAAAACCATAAAGCCCCAAACTTAAAAACTACGCAATATAGAGAAGCCCTAATAAATCTTAGCGATTCAAGAGCTAACAAAATTGATAATAAATGACCACGACGTGAAATTAATAAAAAAATATTAGTAATAAATACCAGTAATCAAACCGAAATTATTACTACCTTCATGTTTAAACCAATTTCTCAAACACCAGGAAGATGTGTTGAAGTTTTCATTCTAAGACACTGGGTAATTACTACCACTTTCCGGGTGCAAATCGGACTTCCTTACTTAGAATACAGCGCCAATTAATAAAAAAAAAATAAAAAAGGAAACATAAAAATTAAGATAAATATCCGAATATAATCACCTGCCTCCCACTTAGGTGTGGTAACAGGGTAAGAGAGTCTTGTGACCCACCTATGAACCCTCAGAGTAAATACCAAGTTTATATACAGTAGGGCACTTATGCCACTCCCTATAATCAGAGTTAATGAAGTTAACTCAAAACCAGACTCAATCAGGCTAAGGAGACCCACCCACTTTAGAAAAAACCCAGAAAGAGGAGGGATTCCTGCTATAGACAGTAATCCCAAACATAAGCATGCCCGAGTTGTTTGGCTAAAGTAACCAAATCTCCTAAAGTTTATTAATCCTGACAGTTCAAATATTGAAAACAAAGCAGTACAAATTAAAGCATAGGTTAAAAAATATAAGAGAAGAACCCATTCACTTGTTAAAGTCAAAATTGCTATTCAGCCGGCATGACAAACAGAGGATCAACCTATAAGTACACGAACTGAGTTTACCGTTACGCCTAGTATTCCCCCAATTCAAACCCTTAAAACCCCTGATAGTGCTACCAGTCACCAGAACTTCTGATTTAAATAATTATTAGCTATAATAAATAGGGGGCCATACTTTTGCCAAACAGAAACTATTAAACATCCACCCCACTCCAAGCTTGAGTACACCTTAGGTACTCAAAAAGAGAAAGGAAATATCCCAAGCTTTAAGAATAAACCTAACAGGATAGGAATTATTCAATATTTTGAGTCAAATGCCGACATAAAGCAAGAACTTACAAAATAAACATTAGACCCAATTACCTGAATGATAAAGTAGTTCACACATCCCAACACTGAGAGCCAAGGTATATTGTGTTTCAGAACAATTGGAAAAAAACATAAAAGTATCACCTCTATCCCAACCCACCCAGTAAATAAGTCTGTGCAACCTCTACACATCAGACCACCAGATATTATTAAAGTAAAAAAAAAGTAAGTATGAACTGTATTTAAACTGAAGATCCGCCTTCCAACTTCGGCCAAAACACAGCCGAACATCAAACTATAAAAAGCTCGATTTTTATGATCTAAGTTGGTCAAAAATCTTGGCCGGAAAAGAAGTAAATTAAGAAATAATCATGGAAATAACTGAAATAGTCATTTAGTTATTTTTTTTTAAAATCAATAAAAATAAGCAAAAATTGCTTCAATTTTTAGGTTATTTTTTCCTTAACTAATGAGTGTTTTACGCTCAAATAGCTAAAATAAATCTGACAAGCCTGTTTTTTCACCAAGGGGGGGGCCTTAGTGATTTTATGAAATTTGTAATTTTTATAGGTAAATTTACTGCTAATAAACCACTTTTACTCTTCAATTTCTTCTAATTTTATAAATTTTAAATAGGTAGCAGGAGTAACAATCTCTACACAAATAGGTATCATAAAATGATTAACCCCACATAACTCTCGACAGTGTCCATAGGCTACTCCCACAGTTCTAGCTAAAATAGGCCTCCGATTAAGTCGACCTGGAACAGCATCAACTGTAATCCCTAATGCTGGCACACTTCAGGAATGGATCACATCATCTCTAGTAACCAGAAGTTCACCAGGCATTCCTTGAGGAATCACAAAAGGAGCATCAACATCAAGTAAATAGGTATCTCCCTTTCTTAAGACTGTGTCATCATCTCTAGTTGAGGGGACATCATTTAATAGGGCATAAGAATCATGCTCAAATCCAAAGAATTTGCCCATCTCATCAATTATAGCATATTGATATGTTCAATACCATTGATGGCCAGTAATTACACTATGGAATAAGGTAGGCTCCTTATGCTCGCCATTTATATATAAAACATAGAAACTTATAGAAGCAATTAAATAAATTAAAAAAGCAGGTACAATAGTTCAAATAGCCTCTAAGAGCTCATTCTTAAGGTATTTTCGACAATGTCCCACAACACGTCCTGAGCTTAGCGCTATTACTAAGCCACAGACTACAGTAGTTAACACAAAACAATTAATAGTTATAATACACTCATATAAAAACTTTCTTAGCCTAGCAGCTATGGAGAAATTTATTGAATAATAAGTACCACCTCACTGAGACATTAAGACCCAGAGGGACTTTACCCTCACCAGCCAGGCCGAAACTGGCTATACTTGTTATACTACAGGCCCCTAGTAGGAGGGTACCGATACTCTCAGTAACACCTATTTGACAGACAGGTATGATATTTTTCACCAACCCTCCTTAAACCATGAGGGGGAGTGAACCCCCGTCTCCTGTGCCTAAAACAAGCATATTAACTCTACTACCATGGCCACTTTACCTACTCTTCAGACTCATCAACCCGTTCACCAAATAAACCTAATGGTGAAGCAAACTTAATATTTTGAGGTTTTCACTCTTTAGATAAGAATCGTCAAATAATAGCTGAAATATAGTAAGGCTTTTTTTCTTTGTGTTTATAGCAAACAAACTTAGGCATCTCACCGTTCGTATGTGAACCACAAGGTAACACTGTATTTCCTTCACCTGCACCTGTTCCGTAGTACTCAGATTCAGAACGAACAAAGAAGGCAAAGAGAAGAGGACGCTGTACAAGATAAACCTCCCAAATAGCAGAGATAAATAAACCTATGGCAAGATAAGAACAGAAACCACCCGTTGAAGAGATGGCTTGCCATACTCTGTGAATATCCGGATAATCTTGATACCGACGAGGTATCCCCGTTAGACCTATTCAATGTATAGGGAAAAACGTAAAGTTTACTCCAATGAATGTGAGTATAAAATGAGTTAAAACTAAGTCTTTTCGTGGAACTATTCCAGTTCAAAATGGGAATCAGAATCAAAAGCCACCAAAAATAGCAAAAACCGCACCCATCGATAAGACATAATGGAAATGGGCTACAACATAGTATGAATCATGAAGGAGTGTTCTTAAAGCTGCATTAGCAAGAATTACACCAGTTAATCCACCAATGGTAAACAAAAGAACAAACCCAATTGCCCAAAACGTTGATGGGTGACTATGCTTTAAACTATAAACGCCACCAAAAATTGTAGCTAGCCAATTAAATACTTTCACGCCTGTAGGTACTGCAATTATTAGAGTAGCTGCTGTAAAATAAGCTCGTGTGTCAATATCTAAACCTGCTACAAACATATGATGGCCTCACACCAGAAATCCTATTCAAGCAATCCCTATTCTAGCCCATCTCATCCCAATTTTCCCAAATACATGAAGCTTAGCCGAAGAACGGCATAAGATATGGGAAATTACCCCAAAAGCTGGTAAAATTAAAATATAAACTTCTGGGTGTCCAAAAAATCAAAATAAATGCTGCCAGAGGATTGGATCACCACCACCCTCTGGGTAATAAAACCTAGTCCTAAAATGCCGATCTAATAATAATAAGGTTAAACCTGCAGCCAACACAGGAACTGATGTAACCAATAAAATTGATGTTCCAAACAGAGTCCAAATTAGCATAGGGTTCAACCTCATAAAAAAGAGAGCTCCTATACGCATATTAAAAATAGTCACCAAAAAATTAATTCTTCCAGCAATTGATGATATCCCTGCTATGTGGAGAGAGAATACTGCCAAATCAACAGGTAATCCATCTATAAACTCCCTATTCCTTAGGGGTGGATACATAGTTCAACCACAACCTAACCCTCCTCTCCTTATAAAAGCCATACACATAAGAAATAAAGACCCTAATGCTAGTCACACTCTTAAGTTATTTAATCGAGGTATAGATAAGTCTTTAATCTTAATCATTAATGGAATAAACCAGTTTCCCAATCCTCCAATTCTTGTGGGCATAACAAAAAAAAAAATTATCATAAAAGCATGTATAGTTATAATCCTATGGTATATATACCCAACTTGAAGCCATTCTCCAGGATGGCTAAGTTCAATCCGTATACAGTGGCTTAATCTAAGACCAAATACCCCAGATCAAAGCCCTATATACAAGTAAATAGTCCCAATATCCTTGTGGTTTACTGATTTTAATCAACGATGAGTTCACTCTTTCAC
>NW_019776189.1:52913-71645 GCF_001039355.2 Lingula anatina | reverse complement strand
TTGAGCATGATTAAAAATCAGTGTTAACTGACTGTGTTATTATAAGCATTATTTATTATTGCATCAAAATTAACAAAATGACCTATTTTGCATCTTTATTATCTGTTTTTTGTCTGTACATTTGACAGCTTTGCTGCCTTGTTTTTAACTTTAGACCTGAGGTCAGAATCTTTCATCATTTCTGCTGAATTGTTCACACATTCTTTAGTTTTTTTATCAGAGTCATTGTGTTTTATTTCATTTTTTAATGTTACATATGTGAGGGAATCCATCAATATCACAATGACTGTGAATGTGTGCCTGTGCGTGCACACGTGCATGTGTACATTAACACTTCAGTGGTTGCAGATGTGGTATGTATTTCCAGTGTCCATTTATTCTACATGTTTCCTGAGCTGGAGGAGGGAGGTTTGGCAACATATAGGGCAGCCCTGGTACAGAACCAGCACCTGTCTGTACTAGCCAAGGTACTGTACACTTAGTCCAAACCATTTCTGCTGTTGTTTCAGTTTTATTTATTTTTTTTTTCTCCAGTTTTTAACTGTTTGTCACAGTTGCTTGACACAAAATGGAAAGGATTGAAAAATACAAGATTTATTTTATTTTTTTATCAGGGTTACTATTGAGTTATTTCTGTATGTAAACTAACTGAGGTTTTCTGACTGATATTACATATTACAGTTTTTTTTCTTCTTTTGCTAACAGAAGATCCAGCTGCACAAGTTCATGTTGTATGCTCATGGTCCTGATCTGTGTAGAGACTCGGCCATGAAACACGCCATGGCTAACTGCTTTGAGGCTCTGTTAGGTAAGATCTGTGAGTGTGCATGCTAGCAGAATGAGGCCTTTGAATGCAATGTAAACTTTGAAAAGAAGTTATCACAATTAGGGATGAGATTGTTCTGACTCTTGGCAGATTTCCTACTTTTTAGGAGCCAAAAATTATTGGCCTAGGCAGCCCCCTGGACCCAGGCCATATTTTCTGACTTTTTCACTCAATGGCAGTCTCATCCCTCCAAAATATGTTGCTATGAAAGAAAATTCATATTTACACTGTATGAAACGGATGTTCATTTAACAAACATGAGGACCACATGCCTCTGCTTGGGTTGGTACTCCCTAGGAAGGTGAGATCATTTCAGCATTGGACATAACAGATCCATACATGATTGTCAGAAAATCTTTCATTTCTTTATTCCAGGTGCTCTGTTAATTGACTCCAGTATAGAGGTAGCTGATAGAATAGTAGCCAACACACTATTTGCAGACGACCCCAAGAGGTATCAAGTGTGGACCAATCTTCCTCTACATCCATTACAGGTGGGTTTACTGGAAGTGAGAGGCTTCACTTAAGTCCTACCAGTGATGCAGATAGCATTCAGATCATTTAATGGATATTGTTTTGATAATGTAGTAGTGACCCCAGTGCAATTTTCTGCTGAGGCACCTATAAGATGAGTACTAAACCTAAACTCTGCAGGTATTCAGGCTATTTACTTGCTTTTATGAATGCAGTAAAGATTTCACAAATATGCAGAGGAAGTGTGCAATAGAAACAGATACTAAATTCATCTCGAAGCCATAGAAAATTATGCCTTCTCTAAGTTCTAAGTTATTAAAGGAACTTGTTAGCACTTTGTGTGGATATCATAGATCCATTTATAATTCCATCTGAAGATAGTGATATATTGTGACTGCCATTTTTTTATCAGGATGATGAGCCAAATGGTGACAGGCACTGGATTGAAAAAAGTCCTGTTTTGCAGGTATTTATCAGTCAGCCATTTTGTGTCAATATTTGACAGATATTATTCTTTATTAATTATTAAAAAGCTGTTTAATTCAGTTCAAAGAAATAATTTGGTTCGGACAATTATCACCGTACATTGTACAATGACAACTTATTATTATAATTGGTTATAAAGTTAATTGTGATAAATCTTTCCTGTGGATATTTCTCTAGAAGCTGACCAAATTTGAAGAGAACACGGGGATAAAGTTCAGCAACATTCGTATCTTGGCCAAATGTTTCACCACCAAGAGGGTGCCATACAACAACCTTACCATGTAAGTTTATATGACACAGAAAGGATAAAGGTGTTTTTGTAACAATGCAGAGAATGTTAGTTTAAATCAAAAGTCTTCATTAACTTGCAAAGTATGATGTTAATATTAAGAAAACATATTTAATGTTTAAAGAAAAATTGTCATGGGAAAAACATTAAAAAGAAAACAACCAAAAAGAGGTCTTATTTCTATGGACTGATGAATTATTATGTTTAAATAAATACTCTTACCATGTTTTAAAATCATCATAGACAAAATTAGTTCATAGGTTCTAGACCAAGTTGTTTTTCCTTATTGAAATAATTAGATAATTATGTAGAAAATATTTGGAGTGGCAGTTGATGAAAATTATTGGCATTGAATCACATTTTTTAGACTAATTCACATTTTAAGATACCTGTTTTTTATTTCTCTTGATTCCAATGATATGTGTTTTATGATTGGTTTCAGGGGTAACAACCAGAGACTCGAGTTGCTAGGAGACACCATCATGAATCTCATTGCTGCGGAATATCTGTACAAACATTTCCCAGGCCACCATGAAGGACACTTGTCAGTAAGTAGACAGGCCTATAGACTGCAGTTTCAAAAGGGAGGTGAGGGGTTCCTTTCTCAAATAGAGGACATTTTACCCCCATGGCATTAAAACTGAAGATGTAAAATTTATTAATAAGAGTCTTTACGGTATTTATCTGTTTAGCTAATTGTTACCTTTACTTTCTTCATGAAGAGGCACCTAGTGTAGGTGCCTACTATAATAATATTGTATTCCATAGTCTTAAGAGATTCAATTTTTTTTCATCCAAAAGAGAACTAGGCAAAATGCCTGTATGTGCAGAAATTTTCATCATTTTGATCACAACTCCACCTAGTGGTCAAACAATTTCACTGACTCAGAGGTAGACTGTAGCAAAGAGCAGTTGAGAATTTCTGCACATACAGGTATTTTAACATCTTTTGCCTAGTTCTCTTTTGAATGAAAAAAACATGAATCTCTTAAGACTATATTACACATAATACACTGATGAGACTTTTCCGACTTTTGTCGAAATTCCAACTTTTTCAGGGTCATTTGGGTCATTTTTGTGAATCATGTACCCTGGACCCCCAGTCAATTTTCCTACTTTTTCAGTGAGGATTGGTCTCATCCCTGATAATATTGTATTCCAGCTGCTGCGTAGTTCTCTGGTGAACAACCACAACCAGGCTCTGGTGGCTGAGGAGCTGGGAATGCTGGAATACCTCAACTTGGGACCAGAGGATGGGAGGAGAAAGCCTGTAGAGCTCAAAACTAAGGGGAAGGCTGACACTCTGGAAGGTATCAGTATTGTGTTGGATTCTGTATCTGTATCCATCATACCTCAAAGCTTAGGGGAATAAAGGCAGATGCTCTGGGGTATTATAGTACAGTGATAGATAAAGATTCCAATAAAAATTGGAATCCATATTTATTAATTGGTATTCATATACACTTCTTCTGATGTTGAGAGAGAAATATATTCAAATGGTATGTCAGATGTATTTCAACAAGTCATTGTGTATTTTTGCAGCTTTTGTTGGTGCTCTGTATGTTGACAAGGACTTGCAGCATTGTGAAGTTTTCTGTCAAGTCTGCTTCTTCCCAAGGCTCACGGTAGGTTTTCTATACTTTTTCTAGTGTACAGACTTTTAAGAAGAAATGTTGTGATTTTTAAATGCTTGGGGTTGGATATTCTCCTTATTGGGTTTAAAATGGTTTTAGATAACATAATTGCTTAATAAAGCATAATTAATCAGGTCTTGTTTGCTGCTATATCACAGGCTTTTCAACCAAGTACCAACAAGAATTTCACTAAATTATGTATTTTCTTTTTAAATGCCATTTGCATTGTATTTGTTATTTCAGCAATTCATCTTGAACCAAGAATGGAATGATCCCAAGTCTCAGTTACAGCAGTGCTGTCTGACACTGAGAGAACTGAACCAAGGAGAGCCAGACAGACCAGTCTACAAGTATGGATTGGTTATGTGCTTTTTAGACAGAATTCAGATTTACACATTGTACCAGTGTCCACTAGACTTAATTACCCCTTAGCTGGTCGAGGAGCCATGTCAGACAATTAAGCTGATTACATTGATTGCACTTAAGTCAGAATCCCCCCACACAGTTGGATTTACCCAGCTGGTACAATGTCTGAATCTGAATAGGCCCTTATGTGCTTTTACCCCCCTCCCCCCCCCCCAAAAAAAAAAGTTCTTTTATGATGATACTTTCAAGGTGCAAATAAAATATTTTTTATTAATTTAAATAAATGTTTCAATTTTTAACCCATACTAATATCTGTAACTGTGCTGGCTGAGACTGTTAACAGTGATGAAGCTTAATTGTGGTAGTTGCAATTAGCACCATGCACAGTGCAACTGAGGCCTATGCTCTCTATAAAGCATTTTTTCTTATGTAGGACCCTAGGTGCGTCAGGTGCTACTAATACAAGGCAGTACCAGGTGGCTGTGTACTTCAGAGGTCAGAGGTTAGCCAGAGGGACTGGCCAGAGTATCAGGCTGGCTGAGATGGCAGCTGCTAGGAATGCTTTGGAAGAAAAAGCAGGTATGTTTTTTTCGTGTGAAAATCACTCTACAAATCACTTTTTTTCTTTCAAATTTGGTGGACACATCTCATGCTTAGAATCAAACTTTATGATGCCTTTTAATTCAAATGTAATTAGATAATTTAAAAATGGCATGTACCTTTTATATTTTGGTTTTGAAGTTCTTTTCTTTCCAAATGTGAACCTGTTGGTTTTGCTATTTCAAGTTTAGTGAAAAACGGCATATTTCAGATATATAGGCAGTCAATTATACAGATAATACAACTGAATATACGTAAATCTGCGTGTATAACTGAAATACCTGTAATATCCTCTGTTACAGATATGTTTCCCCAGCTGGAGTTTCAGAAGAAATTCATTGAGGGTAAATATGACAGGAGACTGCGAGATGCGATCAAGTTAGATGAACAAGACGATGTCTTTAAGAACTATTCCCGTTTTGTTGAGTCTTATACGCAAGACAAACTGGTTGTGGAGGAAGAAAATTCCAACCTACCAATGGGCTATCGGGAGCCAAATGAAGTAACAAAAGACGAGAAAAGTAAAGTTCGAAGCAAGAAGAAATCAAAGAGTGCAACTGAATAATGATATTAATTCTACAAATTAGTAGAGAAAATAGGTTTAAATTGTGTTGTACCTTTGTAAAAATGTGAAGCTTCTACTGCAACGAGCTTCTCATTGGTTTATAAATTTTGTTACCAGAAAAGGAAATTTCTTTGTGAAACAGGTGAAATATCTATTTGAATTTTATTTATATCTATTATACACAATTGTGTCACCTCTTGAGAAATATTTTTGAAAATCTTTACCCTGGTGCAATATAAACAAAACAGATTTTTGCATTTTATTACTAACGAAATAAAAATGTGAAAAACGATTTTAATTTATTCTTTTTTATATACCGGGGGTATTTTTTTAAGTTGGCAAATTGATCATCCAATCCATAAATTCTTGGTCGTTGGTGATCCCGAAGAGTCCATTATCAGGTTTTGTTCTAAAAAAAGGTTATGTACGACAACGTCGACGGTCGAGCTTGTGAAAAAAGAAGAAATTTTACAAATGCTCTTCTGAACTTGTGAAAATTTACATACATTGATAATATTTAATAGAGACAATTCCTGATATTGGCATAATTTGGCATGATCATACTGCAGACGACAAATATGCTTTCCATCAGTGAAAATGAATAAAAAATGAAAATAATGATATCTATTTATTTACAATAACATAGCTTTTTCAGCAAAGGAATGTCAATGCAAGCAGACTGATCACCAAAGCGGTTAATTCTGCTTAGGTCCCCTACCACCGCGTAACTGTCGCTGAGCTCGTGGTGTCTGACAGTGACCTCAAACAGGCCATTGCCTGGCTTGGTTTCAAGAGTAACAAGATAGTGCGCGACACTCTCAGTCCTATCAGTAAAGATAACCCGACGATCAATTACATCGTTTATACTTTCCTGAAAGTGCAAGAATTTGTCATTTGCGTCCGACTTGTAGGCATCGTGTATTTTGAATAGAGACAATTTATGGCATGATTTCAAACTGTCACCCAGCAGATGATTGATATGTCGCACAATAGTATCAGCCGCGCGAACAACTTTGTTACCTGAAACGCTCACTGGAACTTGCTTTTGGCACGTGCACCAGTGTGGTAAAATCTCAGCCTTTTCACAAGTACGGTTTTCTGGGATTTCTCGGAAAAGGCTCACACCGCGATCTTTAATCAATCCCCAACTCCTAGATTTATGTGAAACATCGTCAGAAAAGTATAGCAGATCCATGAGTGTCTCATAGATATCAAACGGTGTAGTCAGTCTTTGGGAATTTGTGCGCAAGTTCTTCACCATTTGTGGATATTTCTTGTAAAGCCATGGCGGGTAAACGATGAAAAGAAATGGAAGACGCTCTTCTAGTTTTCCTACGAACCGAGATCTAATACGTCCAAATCTCACCCCATGATCACTGAAGTAGATAAGCACAGTATTATTTAAGGTTCCATCCTCGTGCAAACCCCGAAAGAACTCCAGATGTGGATCGTCTGCCGCTCTTGCTTCGTTAATGTCCTCGTGTGTGAGACGCGTTATAAAAGAGAACGCAAAAAATGGCTTGCTTTTGTGAAGTTTTACAAAATCAGACACGTAATTAAGGACAATATTCGTCTCTAAGCGATCCCCCGCGCAATGGTGGATTTTGTTCCAAAGCATCGGTTCAGCTTCCATTGCCAAACTAAGCGGCCGGAGGTAAGCGTCAGCTGGTGGCTCGTGGAAACCCAGTTTGTGATAGTTAAATATCGCAATTTCGGGGGCGTCTTCTGCGTAGAGCGTCCTATACCCCGCCGATGAATAATTTTTCCAGGCAAATGGGTATTTATCAAAAGATTCGTTCCGAAGCGTTTCGTTCCAAGGGAGCTCTTCTGTGAACTTCCCCGTGAACATAGGGATCAAATTTACCATCGTGTTGTCAGCTACCTTGTTATAGCCTAACATTTCAACAGCATTCAACTTTTCCAAAAGATATTTCCTTGTTTTTGGCAGTTGTCGGATATGATTTAGTCTAGACACAGAATCTGCTCCAATCATGATAACATTGAGAGTTTCTTTTATCTTATGACGTTTCAAATGATTCTTAAATTTCTTGTGCAACAGTCGTTCGGTGTATGTAGACTCCGCTTGCACGAATGCATAAAAGTTGATGTAAATCGANATCAAAATGGAGGATGGATCAAAATAGATACTTTGGAATACTGTCAGAAAATATCTCTGGGTCCGCTCATGTTATTGACCATTTTGACAGTGCTATTATAAGCATTATTTATTATTGCATCAAAATTGACAAAATGACCTATTTTGCATCTTTATTTTCTGTTTTTTGTCTGTACATTTGACAGCTTTGCTGCCTTGTTTATATACAGTGCGTGTTTTTCAAAGTCTGCAGATTGATCATCCAATCCATAAATTCTTGGTCGTTCTGTGATCCCGAAGAGTCCGTTATCAGGTTTTGCTCTAAAAAGAGGTAATGTACGACACCGTCGACGATCGAGGTTGTGAAAAAAAAAAAAAGAATTTTACAAATGCTCTTCTGAACTTGAGAAAATTTACATACATTGATAATATTTGATAGAGACAATTCCTGATCTTGGCATAATTTGGCATGATCATACAGCAGACGACAAATATGCTTTCCATCAGTAAAAATGAATAAAAAATAAAAATAATGATATCTATTTATTTACAATAACATAGCTTTTTCAGCAAAGGAATGTCAATGCAAGCAGACTGATCACCAAAGCGGTTAATTCTGCTTATGTCCCCTACCACCGTGTAACTGTCACTGAGCTCATGGTGTCTGACAGTGACCTCAAACAGGCCATTGCCTGGCTTGGTTTCAAGAGTAACAAGATAGTGCGCGACACTCTCAGTCCTATCAGTAAAGATAACCCGACGATCAATTACATCGTTTATGCTTTCCTGAAAGTGCAAGAATTTGTCATTTGCGTCCGACTTGTAGGCATCGTGTATTTTGAATAGAGACAATTTATGACAGGATTTTAAACTGTCACCCAGCAGATGATTGATGTGTCGCACAATAGTATCAGCTGCGCGAACAACTTTGTTATCTGAAACGCTCACCGGAACTTGCTTTTGGCACGTGCACCAGTGTGGTAAAATCTCGGCACTCTCACAAGTTCGGTTTTCAGGGATTTCTCGGAAAAGGTTAACACCGCGATCTTTAATCAATCCCCAACTCCTAGATTTATGTGAAATATCGTCAGATAAGTATAGAAGATCCATGAGTGTCTCATAAATATCAAACGGTGTAGTCAGTCTTTGGGAATTTGTGCGCAAGTTCTTTACCATTTGTGGATATTTCTTGTAAAGCCATGGCGGGTAAACGATAAATAGAAATGGAAGACGCTCTTCCAGTTTTCCTACGAACCGAGATCTTATACGTCCAAATCTCACCCCATGGTCACTGAAGTAGATAAGCACAGTGTTATTTAAGGTCCCGTCCTCGTGCAAACCCTGAAAGAACTCAAGATGTGGATCGTCTGCCGCTCTTGCTTCGTTAATGTCCTCGTGTGTGAGACGCGTTATAAAAGAGAACGCAAAAAATGGCTTGCTTTTGTGAAGTTTAACAAAATCAGACACGTAATTAAGGACAATATTTGTCTCTAAACGATCCCCCGCGCAATGATGGATTTTGTTCCAAAGCATCGGTTCAGCTTCCATTGCCAAACTAAGCGGCCGGAGGTAAGCGTCAGCTGGTGGCTCGTGGAAACCCAGTTTGTGATAGTTAAATATCGCAATTTCGGGGGCGTCTTCTGCGTAGAGCGTCCTATACCCCGCCGATGAATAATTTTTCCAGGCAAATGGGTATTTATCAAAAGATTCGTTCCGAAGCGTTTCGTTCCAAGGGAGCTCTTCTGTGAATTTCCCCGTGAACATAGGGATCAAATTTACCATCGTGTTGTCAGCTACTTTGTTATAGCCTAACATTTCAACAGCATTCAACTTTTCCAAAAGATATTTCCTTGTTTTTGGCAGTTGTCGGATATGATTTAGTCTGGACACAGAATCTGCTCCAATCATGATAACATTGAGAGTTTCTTTTATCTTATGAAGTTTCAAATGATTCTTAAATTTCTTGTACAACAGTCGTTCGGTGTTTGTAGACTCCGCTTGCACGAATGCATAAAAGTTGATGTAAATCGTCCTACGACCCCGAAAACACATTACTCGAACAAACTCCTCAAACACTTCGATTTCGTCTTTGAAAATAACCACCGTTGAGCTGAACGAATATCCATGTTTATCTTCAGGGGTTACCCTTACTATGGCTTGATACTGACATTGGAGTTCGGCGGCGTCTGTTAGCTGTAGCCTGCCCACAACCGTCTTATTCACTTTGATCTTATTGCCTTCTTTATACGTTAAAGGCGCAAAACGGCCGGTGCAATGTAATTTATGTCCCTTATGCACCAGTTTCCGAATAGACTTGTCAAATGGATCTAAATTCGGTATTTTACAACCACTCGTATCGACCAAATATGCTTCACTTTGCATGGGCGTCTTTCTGAGAGAAAACACGCGCGTAGAGGCGCGCCTGACGTGATACCTCTTTGAATAGAGTAAGAGTTGAAGCAGCAGGAGCGTCACTGACAGCGTTACCAAGGCGGGCTTCCATCTCCTGTAGAGTAGTGACATTAAGTTCGTCTGTGTAAGATCTGAAACATAACGGGAACGAGATAAGTATCTGACAAAACGTAGTCATGGGTATGCGCATTGCGTCTTTCCAAGACGGAAAATATAATCGCAATAATTATATCCATATTAGTTTCATGGCAAACGTTATTTTCACAGACAACTGATCTCAAATTAAGTAAATATCCCTTTCAAAGGTGAGTTTCCATTGCCCTCTAAATTTAGAGTGCAGAAACTGGGATTGACATAGAATTTCATAGCATTAAAAGGGGATAGGAAAAATGATTACAGGGCCTACAGCCAGATCGGGTGTCTTAGTTGCTTACAATCTAAGATCTTATATACCGTTTATTAGATCTTAGCTTACAATGAACCCCTATCTAGTAAGCTTATTACGTGGTTCTACGTCAATTATTTTATATTCCTAGATTTGGCACTATTACACTTTGGCAACTCTAATTTATAATAGCAAATTCCATCTTAATGCTGTGCTACAGTTCAGGAATATAGCTGAAAAGGATGGCTAGTTTTTTTTATCTGTTCGAGTTTTTGCCTCTCGCTTACTCAAGGCTTTCTTGGCCACGTGAGCTATATATAGACCCTGCCTGTTTTTGCAGCAATTTCTGTGCAACGCTTAGGCTTACGACCTGGTCTGACTTTTGTTTCTAGCACTCCTGAAAACATGTTCTTTTTTACTGAGTCAGCCAGCACGGTAAGGAATATACATATAAAAGTAAATTGGAG
This sequence comes from Lingula anatina, assembly GCF_001039355.2. The sequence goes on along the minus strand of NW_019776189.1, from coordinate 61,046 downwards.
CGCTAGACAGGCAAAAAAAAGCCGATTGTTCGAACTCATCCTGATAGACATACTGGTAATTTCTGAGTAACGTTTCTCATATAGAATAACTCTACCAGAGAGGGTCACAAACAGGCCACTCACCAATGTAACATCTTATTTTCCGAATCATGATGGACCCACGCATTTCTGTCTGTTGAAAAATAAGCCTCTATCCACCAGGCTTTTGGGAAAGCAATAGCTCATGATAACTGAAAGACTCCGTGGAATCGTTTCGACGCCATCTTAACAGCTGTATACTGAGTGAGTGGTTGGAGGATTCTATTTTTATGCACACAAGAAATTTAATCCGGGGTTCTCCCCATATGTTTTAGATTATGCGTCCGTATCCAGGCGTCCGTTTCCGGAGTAGGGGTACCCCGTAAACAAAAGATGTCCGGGATTATTGAAATATTTAATTTTGACACAAGACAACAGTACATGAAAATAAAAGAAATCCTTCCTGTGTATTTCTTTTTCAAATTATACAAAGGTATTAAAGAGGAATAACTACACAAAGAGAAGCGGTAAACAGACACCCTACTGTATGGACTGTATGTATGATAGGAGAAGGAAAATTTCAAATTTATAAAACTAAAAAAGGCTAGAGCGTCAGTGTGGCGTTACGTTTTCCGGCCAAATGTTTTTACCGATTTGCGATCAGCATTGTTTTCAAACTTTTTGCTGCACTGCTGGGTCTAACACCGAGTAATGTTATCGTTAGGGGTCTTAGCCTAAAAGTCCTCAAAAGACCTCAACAGCCCCCCACCCACCCAATAAAAAGGAGGATATCGAAAGTCGCGACGAAAAAAAAGAAAAAAAAAAACATTCGCGGCTAACGCGTAGTCGTTTGTTTTCTTTTACTCACGTAAAATTTTTTCCCGGCCCGCTTGCAATTGGCTGTTAGATTTGCTTACGGAATCTACCGAAATGTTTCTGCTTTTTGTGTCTCATGACTTTAAAAACTTTGACGGATGAATTATTTCACAACCGGAATATCTGAATATCTTCAGCAAAAACTAACTTTTGTCTAGGGGTACTTAATAAGTACTAATATTATTTAAACGAAATATTGTATTTTCTTTTTCCTACTTGTAATCCTAATTACTTACTAAAGATAATTTTCAGATTTAAATAGTTCCTTGGCATATATAGAATGTCATATTACTGTCAATGCAGAAAAAATATTTTAATTAATTAGTAAATTCATTGATATCAATGCCTGATGTAGTTCCTACATGAAGTATTCTGCAAGGTCGGGTATAGACGCCTGTATAAAGGACCCCCCTTCCCGTTCCCTTCATTTGAGCGTGTTTCAGTGTGTTTTATATAAAAGCTTTAATTCATTTACGTAATTTTAGTGGAATTGGGTTTTAGAGCTTGAATAAATAAATTTGTAGCAAAAGAATGACAAATGTTTTCTGTATACTTTTGTTCATTGTGTTCAATGTGAAAATGAAGTAGAATTTTTTATAAGTAAGGATATCAAAACTGACGCATTGCGTTATGGCAGTAGAGGTTACTAGTTCGTTATCGCGACTTTCTTATTAACAACTACAAAACAAAATTTTGCGATTAATTCTTTTAATCATACATTATTCATGTGGAGAGGATACAGCTGAAATAATTTCAGATAATTCTCGTGATTTAGAGTAAATGTCTAGTTTTGATTTGAGGCAAGAAAAAGAAAAGCTTTGGTACATGTAGTTGTATATGAAAATGTCTATTAGAACAATCATTTTGAACTTATCAATCTATATGGTATATACAAGTTACATGTGCAGATTTTGACAATACCATACGTAAAATATTTCTTAAAATATTTCTGAAGTATAAACTGCTAAAAGTACAACTAACAAAAACAGCTTTCATATTTCACAATGATTTTAACTTGTTAAACAGCATACTAATTAAGCTTTTATATTAAAAAATATACTACTTTTGTTAGGAAAAACTATACAATACTATTGGCACTTTATCAGACATAAACGTTATATGAAAACACTTGCTTCCTGAGTGAAAGTACTTGCTTCCTGAGTATAAATTTAAACAGCAGACTGATATATTATGAAAAGGAAAGTGAAAAATGACAAATGTTCATTAACATATACGATATCATTTGGTGCTTTATATATAACTACATATATAATGAAGAATGATTTCTTAAACAACTGACTCCTTATATGAAAAATTTAAAATAGTTATAATTTTTAGAAAATGATACTAGTGTTGAGAGTACTTAATATATTTTGGCACATTCCAAACAGCAGTTTTTTAAAAGTAAACACATTCTACACAGAACATTTCATGTAATGTTAATGTTTGAGTAAACAGATGTAAAACTGCTTCATGAGCAACAACAATGAAGTTGTGTTCTTTATGTTGTAAGTGAAACAATCTTATTTCTCAGTGCAAATTTACTGTAAGCCACAATAAAATGTAATGGTAATTAACATAAGTAAAGGTGAACAGCTGAATTAGTTTTTGACTCAAAATGTGATGCACATTGTATTTCAAAGAATAAACCTTTCATTTATGACTGACACTCATACAAATATCTTAACACGGCTAAAACACCAGTAAATGAATATTCAAACTATTACAAAGCAAAATGAGAACAAAAATTTTTGAGAAATAGAGTTTCTTTGATACGGTTAATGTGAGTTACATATATTTGAGTAAAGGTTAAAAAAAAATTGCTATACATATTTTGTATATACATAGTATACATTCAACATTTCCGACAAAAATAAATTTCTATACATATGTCGTGCATACATAGTATACGCTCAACATTTCCGACAAAAATGAATTTCTATACATATATCATGTATACATAGTATACACTTTACATTTCCGACAAAAATAAATTTCTATACATATGTCGTGCATACATAGTATACGCTTAACATTTCCGACAAAAATAAATTTCTATACACATGTTGTGCATACATAGTATACACTCAAAATTTCCGACAAAAATGAATTGCTACAGATATATAGTATACATAGTATACACTCAACATTTCCGACAAAAATGGATTGCTATACATATATATTGTATACACAGTATACACTCATTATTTCTGGTACAGCACCGTGCCTAATCACAAAACCAGACTCTGAATTCTATTAGTCTCTCCCCCGCAGCTAACCATCAAAGTTATCAAATTTGTCATCACAGCTTTTGGGATGAAGACTGATGATATTAGACAGAAAATATGTAAAATGTGCAGACTTCTCAATTTGCAAATGACAAATAAAATAGGTGGGTGGAATTTAAATAAAGCAAATGGCCCTGGCAGAGTAATTTGGGAAGTGATAGGTAAAAAAATGTGTAATAAACAGATGACTAGTAAATAAACAATGGGTGTATGGTCTTTAAAAGAAATAATAAAATAATTCTAAAATTTAATATAAGTATACTATACAGCCAAAATTAGAAATAATATGAATGTACTCACATAACATATCTAGCTTGTGGTGGGCAGCTAAAAAGAATTTTATTAAGATAAAAATGGAATAAATTTAAAATATATGATTTCCGATTCAAGTTCAACCATATCATGGACATAATATATCTCTTATAATATATCTCTTATTATGTCCATGACCATATTAAGTCAAAACTCAAAGTCACATGAAGATTACAATGTATGATTTATTATTCAACATCAAAAGTAACTATTGTTATATGGATGTATCTCTCCTAATTCTGAAGAAATATTAGGACTAGAAAATTTGAAAGTGCATTTCTTGAGGGAAAGTAGGACAAGCTAGGTCAAATTCTAGTTTACTAGTACATTTGGATTCGTATTATATATTATTTCCTATTCAAGGTCAATTGGGGTGTATCTCTGTTAGTTTTGGACTGTGGTATAAGGGCAAAAATATTGCATTGGATTTCAACAAGGACATACACTACCTGTACATGTAAGTCAAAAGTCAATGTACTGAAAAATGGCATAAAAAGGACTGCATGGATACTTTATCAAAATGTAAATTTAAAGTGCAGGAAAATTATATATGTCATCACCAAACAAGATTATCAATTGTGTTTTTTAAGTTTTTAAAAAGAAAATTATAGTTACCTGTATTCATAAGATCTCAAAAATTAATTATTAAAAATAGCAGAGATTTAAACATGAATCAAAAATATAAATTTAAAAGTGGAGAGTAAATCAAACAGGAGAAAATAAAATGGAGAAATTTGGTGTGGTAGAGAAAAAAATTGATGCTGTGGGAAAATGGGAAGATTAGTGAAAGGTAGTGTGGCAAGGGAGATTGAGGGAGATGTGTTGTGGTAGGGATGAATAGGGGAAAGTTAGAGAGAAGTGGTGTTGTAAGGGAAAATTGAGGGAAAAGTAGTGTGGTAGGGGAGAAAAGTGAAAATTGAGGGAAAAGTATTGTGGTAGGGGAGAAAAGGGAAATTGAGGGAAAAGTGGTGTGGTAGGGAGAAAAGTGAAAATTGAGGGAAAAGTGGTGTGGTAGGGGAGAAAAGTGAAAATTGAGGGAAAAGTGGCATAGTAGGGGAGAAAAGAGAAAATTTAAGGAAAAGTGGTGTGGCAAGGGAGATTGAGGGGACGTGTTGTGGTAGGGAGAAAAGGGAAAATTGAGTGAAAAATGGTGTGGTAGGGAGAAAAGGGGAAATTGAGGGAAAAGTGGTGTGGTTGGGAGAAAAGGGAAAATTGAGGGAAAAGTGGTGTGAGGTAGGAGAGAAAAGGGGAAAGAAAGGAAAGAGTGGTGTAGTAGGGGAAATTGAGGGAGAAGTGGTGTGTTAGGGGAGAAAAGAAAAAGTGGGAAGAGGTGGTGTTTTTGGGGAAATATAGAAGTGGTGTAATATTGGAGAAAGGAAAATTGAGGGAAAAGTGGTGAAGTAGGGAAAAAAGGGGAAATGTTGGAGAAGTGATGTAGTAGGAGAGAAAAGGGAAAGTGGGGATATGTGGTGTTGAAGGGGAAATTGAAGGAGAAGTGGTGTAGTAGGGGGAGGAAAGTGGGGAATAAGTGGTGTTTTGGGGGAAATTGAGAGAGAAGTCTGGTAGTGGAAAAAAGGGGCAAGTTAGGGAGAGGTTGTGTTGTAGGGGAATCGAGGGAGAAGTGGTGTGTTAGGGGAGAAGTTGGGGGAGGTAATGTGGAAAGGGTATAATTGATTGAGAAGTGTGTTAGGGAAGAAAAGGGAAAGTGGGGGAAATTGATGGAGTGGTGGTATGTTAGTGGAGAAAAGGAAAGTATAAAAAAAATAAAATATTGAATGAGGAAGCAATTAATTATAAATAGTTAAATTATCTTCAAAAAGCCTAAATAGAGAATTATTCAATTTTATATATCTAAAATTATGTCATCAAAATGAGTCAAATTAAGGTTTGTAAAAATTTTTAGAAAATTATCCATGCAGTCCTTAGTAGAATAACCTTCCTGCTCTGCTGTATGACTGGGGCTAAAATGAAAGTGAAAATATCTGGCCATCTTCTTGTAACTTGGTCTTGATAATTTTCAAAATATATGTCGAACAGCCTAAAAAACAGGTTATAGTATATTTTGCGATGTCAAAAGATATAATGCAATGTGACAACAACTAAAAGTAACATGATTTGTATTAGTGGCCAGAAAAGAATTTATGTATAACTCGGACTCATAATTTAACATGGATCTACATATTTGGGGCAGATAAAACAGTGCGATTAACAGCGTAATTGTAGACTTGAACCTCAACTCGACATTTCTTTACCTGGGTCTCAGAATAATCACTGCAAAATCAATTCTGAAATTTCTATAAATCTCACGCCACAATTAAATACAATTTTGAATTGAATTTAAACAATAAAACTTTTCAAACAATCTTCAACAACGTTTGCATTTTAAAAATATTTTCAAGTAGTTAAAAAAAAAAAGGAAATAATTTAGCTGAATTCCAATAAACCATGACCCATTGTTTCATATCTCTTTACCCAACATGTCTAGTAAGGTGTAATGAACTTAAAGAAAATATACATACATGTACGGAACTATTGAGAAATTTTGCTAAATTTTGATCTTTAATTGTAGTATATATGCTACTGCCTATTAGAAAACTGACCAGTGCCAAGTAGACAAAATAAAATATTAAAAAATTGTAGTTTAACCGTATATATCTGTCTGCACATATCCACTGATGTTAAATATTTTCTTATCCATAGAATTCTTCATCTGTTGGAGTCATGTTTTCAGCACGTTGGTTCTCAGGAGGCTCAAAGTACCAGACAGCACTGCCAGTACTCCCAGTGGTGGAGGCATGAGAGATGGACTTAGTATGAATTAGGTCCTCTTCAACTTTATCTGGGGTAAAAGAAGTGAAAAAACATACATAGGTGCCCCTTCATCAAAAAATTTAAAAAATAATCAAACCACAATTAGAATTTATGAATTAGTATTGCCAGCTGGCATATGAAATGATGAGGTATATGAAAGATTCTTGTCAATGAAAACTTACACAAAATAGGTCATATTTTTTCACAGTACTATGATGTCAGCAATGGTGGACAGAAAGTATTGTAGATAACGTATAAAAAGAAAACTTTCTTACAGACAGTTGGTGCTTTTGATGGAGCAGTTGTATCCACTTTCACTTTGCTCTCCTGGACTTGAATGATCTTGGGGCCAACATTGTCCACACGGACCTCACTCTCACGCACCTTGATCAAGTAAGCTTTGACAGCTGGGGCTATTTCAGTGCTGGTCTGAGCAGAGACAGGTGGTTTCTGGGTAATGCCAGTGGTGTCTACTTCAGGCATACTGGTCACAGTGACAGGTGGTTTCTGTCTGATGCCAGTGGTGTCCACTTCAGGCATACTGGTCACAGTGACATGTGGTATCTTGCTGATGCCAGTGGTGTCCACATCAGGCATACTGGTCACAGTGGCAGATGGTCTCTTGCTTGTGCCAGTGGTGTCCACTTCAGGCATACTGGTCACAGTGACAGGTGGTCTCTGGCTGATGCCAGTGGTGTCAACTTCAGGCAAACAGGTCACAGTGACAGGTGGTCTCTGGCTGATGCCAGTGGTGTATACGTCAAGCATACTGGTCACAGTGACAGGTGGTCTCAGTCTAATGCCAGTGGTGTCCACTTCAGGCATACTGGTCACAGTGACTGGTGTTCTCTTGCTGATGCCAGTGGTGTCCATTCCAGGCATACTGGTCACAGTGACAGGTGGTTTCTGGCTGATGCCAGTGGTGTCTGCTTCAGGCATACTGGTCACAGTGACAGGTGGTCTCTGGCTGATGCCAGTGGTGTCTACTTCAGGCATGCTTGTCACAGTGACAGGTGGTCTCTGCCTGATGCCAGTGGTGTCCACTTCAGGCATACTGGTCACAGTGACAGGCGGTTTTTGCCTGATGCCAGTGGTGTCCACTTCAGGCATACTGGTCACACTGGTGTTGTTTGCCGTTGGATAGTGGTGTGGGCAATCGAGGTTGCTGCAGGTCTTCTTTCTTGGCAAAAATTTCTCACCCTTTTTGCTCTTGTTTTTCTTCTTCCTCTTGCTGACAGATGTTTTGCCAGCTGAAGCCATGGTTTGTTCCAGATTGCCATAGACTTCAATGCCATAGTTCTCAACGGTATAGTCCTCAAGGTCATAGTTGTGGATGTTATAGACTTCAGTGCCAAGAACCTCAGTTGCAGCCACACTGGGCAAGGAGGCAGAACCCCAAGGATTCTCCTTGAGGCTGTTTTTACTGGAGCCATCATGCTCTAGAGACAATGAGGGAGCATGCTCCAATTTGGGGAGTCTGGCTGGCAGCACCCTCCTGGGGGTTGGGGGTGGGGTTGGTGATCGACCTCCAATAGCCCCGAGGAGTTCCTCTGATGTGCTTTCAGCAACTTGTGCTGCATCTTCAGCTGGTCCACTAACCAGCTTTGCTTTTCTATCAAAGACCTACAAAAATTAGCAAACATTTAAAAAGCAAACCATTTCAAATTTAAGCAGCTCTCAAGGGAATAAATGAAAAGAATTCATATTCACATTCACACACATATTCAGTGCCTGCATGCACACACACAGAGGCATGCATACCAAAACAGGTACACTACATATAATGAACTGAAAATGATGACATTATCCTTTATTGTCCTTTTGCTTC
>NW_019776189.1:0-52412 GCF_001039355.2 Lingula anatina | reverse complement strand
ACTTCAGGCATACTGGTCACAGTGACAGGTGGTCTCTGGCTGATGCCAGTGGTGTCAACTTCAGGCAAACAGGTCACAGTGACAGGTGGTCTCTGGCTGATGCCAGTGGTGTATACGTCAGGCATACTGGTCACAGTGACAGGTGGTCTCAGTCTAATGCCAGTGGTGTCCACTTCAGGCATACTGGTCACAGTGACTGGTGTTCTCTTGCTGATGCCAGTGGTGTCCATTCCAGGCATACTGGTCACAGTGACAGGTGGTTTCTGGCTGATGCCAGTGGTGTCTGCTTCAGGCATACTGGTCACAGTGACAGGTGGTCTCTGGCTGATGCCAGTGGTGTCTACTTCAGGCATGCTTGTCACAGTGACAGGTGGTCTCTGCCTGATGCCAGTGGTGTCCACTTCAGGCATACTGGTCACAGTGACAGGCGGTTTTTGCCTGATGCCAGTGGTGTCCACTTCAGGCATACTGGTCACACTGGTGTTGTTTGCCGTTGGATAGTGGTGTGGGCAATCGAGGTTGCTGCAGGTCTTCTTTCTTGGCAAAAATTTCTTACCCTTTTTGCTCTTGTTTTTCTTCTTCCTCTTGCTGACAGATGTTTTGCCAGCTGAAGCCATGGTTTGTTCCAGATTGCCATAGACTTCAATGCCATAGTTCTCAACGGTATAGTCCTCAAGGTCATAGTTGTGGATGTTATAGACTTCAGTGCCAAGAACCTCAGTTGCAGCCACACTGGGCAAGGAGGCAGAACCCCAAGGATTCTCCTTGAGGCTGTTTTTACTGGAGCCATCATGCTCTAGAGACAATGAGGGAGCATGCTCCAATTTGGGGAGTCTGGCTGGCAGCACCCTCCTGGGGGTTGGGGGTGGGGTTGGTGATCGACCTCCAATAGCCCCGAGGAGTTCCTCTGATGTGCTTTCAGCAACTTGTGCTGCATCTTCAGCTGGTCGACTAACCAGCTTTGCTTTTCTATCAAAGACCTACAAAAATTAGCAAACATTTAAAAAGCAAACCATTTCAAATTTAAGCAGCTCTCAAGGGAATAAATGAAAAGAATTCATATTCACATTCACACACATATTCAGTGCCTGCATGCACACACACAGAGGCATGCATACCAAAACAGGTACACTACATATAATGAACTGAAAATGATGACATTATCCTTTATTGTCCTTTTGCTTCACATCTGATATTGGCTGTCTTCTATTATCAAAACATCCTATACAAAGATTGAAGCCTGAAGGAAAAGTAAGTGTTCTGGACAACCCATTTAACATGTGCTTTATTTACATAATAATGAAAACTAACCTTTTGTCTTTTCTCTTCTTCTTTAGCACGCTTGCGACGTTTTTCATCCAGGAGCTGACGCTGGCGCTCTTCAAAGCGTACTTGCTTTTGATTAACAGTGACCATAGCACTCTTGATTTTGTCTGTTTGTTGCTGGGCAGCTCGATCCTTGAAAGCCTGAAAGTAATTCAAATTTGACAGCTGTGCCTTGAATTTGGAAACTTATAATTTATACTTGCAGAATTTGAGGCCTAGGTAATATGTATTCAATACCATTTACTCATCGACTAAAAGACAGCTGAAACATTAAATCAGGATTATAAAGTTATATTACAAAAAGTTCCTATGCTTTGCCAACCATGAATTTTGTAGCTGGTCATCAAAGATGATGTGTCAAGAAATAATAATAATTAAATCAATACATACCAAAGATGCTTTCTTATTTTTTGCCCTAATTTCCTCAGCAATCTGGTGCAAAGATTCTTGTTTCTTTTTAAGTCTTTCTTCATGTTCTTTCTCAATCTCATCTTGGGTTCGTTTTTTAGCAGCAGTCTCAGGCCTTCTCAGCCTAGAAATGTTAACATAAATTTGAGAGAATATGTCCCAATTCACTGAGATTACCATATATAATAGGATATAGTAGAACTAAAGCTGACCCAGGTTTTCAACAGAAGGATCGGGGTGAGAGAGAGAGGGTTGGGAACAACTTTCCCCTGTAGACACTAATGCCAGGCCCGTAGCCGAGGGGGGGGGGGGGTCAAAAGAACCACCCTTTTTGTCCAGAAAAGGTCCATTTTGGGTAAAATTCGATCTAGGTACATGAAGGTTTCATTGTAAAAGGTCCACTTTTTCAGAAAAAGAACGCCCCTTTTAAAATTGCTGGCTATGGGCCTGCTAATGCACTATGTTCCAAAAGAGCGGTATCAATCAAGTGTTTAAATCTCTGCATGTTTACCTCTTAGGGCCTGGGGTGGCAGGTCTGGCATCCTTGCTTTGAATGGTCCATGCTTGGCCAGCGAGACCCATCCGTTTATCAGTAGCTTCCAGATCAGCTTTCTTCAGTTTGCGCTTTGTACTCCATTCCCCAGGTAGTTGCCAGCTAATTTTTTTCTGCGGAATACGCAATCAAGACATTAACACTTTGATGCTATAATCACAAACTATGTTACATCATCCCTCTTATTATTTTTGTCACACAGAAAATGCGGGAAAACAACAAATCTGTGCGATTGATCAAACAACCTCCTCTGCATTACCGCCATCTTTAAACAACTTTTGATTCGTTGTCATTTAGAATAGCCATGGTTTCGTATTCTATTGATTGTGTTGAGATGTGCACATGCATTTCTTATAACGAAACAATGACAAAACAAGAAAAAAGATAACCATAGAATAGTTTTCACAAAATGCATTATTGCACAGATGTGATAATTTAGAACAGTTTGTAACTAGGGCTGAAGGTAAGGGAGCAATTAGTAAGTAATGCTAAAGAGTGGAGCTGGTGAGGTGTGTGTGTGTGTGTGGGGGGGGGGGGGGGGCTGAGCTACAATCGACCTGAAAGTTAACATAAGATTAATAAAAAAAAATATCTGCAAAATAAGAAAAAATATTTCACGCCGTAAAACTTGGAGATTTATGCAGATTTTAACGAAAAGAAAACTTAGACTACTTAACCTTTCCTGTTGGAGTCGGGCTGGGAGGTGGGGCGGCAGGCATAGGAGAGGGAGCTCGAGAGTTTGGATTAACTCTTCTTCTTCTTAGCCGCTGCCTTATAAATTGCGCTGCATGGCTGAATCTTTCTCGCGTTCTTATCCAAGCTGTGTTAAAAGGCTCACACAGTACGGGCATTTGGAAATTTTAAATACAATTTAACCGATTTTGAAAAATATTGAGGAGATACGAAAATACACGTCTTGACGTTGTCGATCTCAGTCCTCAACTGAATGTTTACGTTTCCTGACGGTACGTCATATCTTGGATATTACTGTGACGTCACAATATGTTTCTAGTATAATAGATAGTAAAACTGAGAACTGGCTTTTGTAAAATATGGACTTCATTTCACAGAAGAAAAATCTGTTCACAAAAGAGTAATGTAATTTTTTCTTTGGAAATTACGAAATGGACATCTAAAATGCAGAAATGAATTAGCTAGGAATATCTGCTATCGTTGTTATGTTCAAATACGCATGAAAATGCATTCACATTGCTAACCGAAAGTTGGAAAAACAATTAGACGCCATTACCCTTTCACCTTCAACAGAACTTAATTTAGAGAAAAGATCTATTCACAGGAGAGTAGCACAAAGTTTTCTTTTAGAAATGGAGAATTCAAATTTAAGAATGAAATAACTCCAACAAATCTCATTCACAGCTCTGTTAAAATTTGCAGAAAAAGGCGCTGATAACACTGCTTATGATGGAAAAACAAATTAGCTACCCCCACTCTTCTCAGCTCTTTAGTTTTAATTGTAACAAGCCGTTTTCTTTGTAAAAACTACAGGAGCATATATAGGATATTAGAACAAAGCTTTAAAAATAGGTTTTGCATTTTTAAAAAACTGATGAAATCAAACCACAAAAAAAATCAAAATTTCCTCCTAAAAAGGAGCTTTGAATAATACTTAAGTCGTAACTCGACCCACCCTACACTTGGAATCGAGATTCTATGCCATATCTAATTAAATGTCGATTCAATCAGAATCTAGCTACTGCGCACTTACTCCACGGAGACTCTCGCTGGAATCATATTAACAGATCAACACGTCTCCTCTTGTTTCTAACGTAGGCCTACTCGTCTTATCACAACTTTTCTCTGTTCTACTCAACGCCAGAAGAGGCTTATTAAGTTGTTAATCGGATTGCATTCTACGAGAGTCCCCGTGGAGTTAGCGCGCAGTATCTAGTTCGATAGATTTATTCTGAACACACCCTTAGAACACCATGGCCCCATACCTCGAAAGTATCGCGCATTGCGAATAGTGATGTCACATAGAGGCTACAAAGTATTATATGGGACGAGGATGGGCGAGTTATGGAATCGAGATGCTTGCGCTTAGTCCCTCACCTGCGGTGGTCTATCGTTTCATTTCGCTAAAAGATTCATAGGACCAGACAATTTTCACTGTGAATGCAGATAATCAGTAAAACTATTGCCACAATATGAAAATTGTCTGGCACTATGAATCTTTTAGCGAAAGTGCTTTTCTAGAAGTCTTTTTCCTTATCAGGTGAGGGACTACCTCGGTCGCAATGCGCGACGCTTTCGAGTTACGGGGCCCATGTCTACCTGACATTTCAGAAGGGCATATCAACATCACGGGAAAGATCATGATCAGTAGCTTTGTAGAGTAATTTAGACATAAAAATGTAATATTTGTAAATTTCCAAATAGTATTTGTACGTATGTTTAAAACACCATATAACATTTTAATACAGCTTAACCACCTGACAAGCATGAACTGGGTGAGTTTCCAGAGTTCGAGTGTATCCCCAGATACAGGGAGTCTCAGAGAAACCAGGGCGTGGTGTTCGAGGGCCGCTGAAGGGCCCTGAAAAAATGGTATTTTAGAGGGCGAACGGTGCCATTTCGTACGGTTTAAAACTATGATTCAGCTAGTCAAAATTCTAATTTCAAGAGGGGACCATTGGTGGATTTTTTTCCCTAACCCCCTCTAAATCCGCCACTGCATTTCTAATTCAGCTACCTTATATATAGGTTAAAAACAATGCATTCGTAAACTGAAACGCAACCAGGCATTTCATATTTTATGTGGACTCTGTAGCGTTTAAAACGAACTATGCGGGCGAATAGCAACTGAAATATTCACCATGGCCTAAAGACATGAAAACATGCAAGGGAATAGAATATCGTTGAAGCGTGGTATTTATGTAGATTTATACACTGTAAAGGTGAATTAATATCCCACACAACTTACGTGGATCCGACTTTGTAATGACACTGTATAAACAAAATGGATCACAAAACCACGACGGGACATATATGGAGTAACTGCCGTTATATTATAATTGAGTGATTCCGACATTTAATGTCGAAAGTCACCCGGAAATGAAGAGGGGCCAGCGACAAATGTCTTCACAGAGTATTATTGAATATATATATATGAATGACAGTAATTCTCGGATCTCAGACTTATATTATAACTATATAGTCTTAAAGAGCCGGTATTCCAGATGAGCACACGTGTTTGACGTGTTGTCGTTGAATTATTGATACAACTTCTAACAGAATCATAATATATGACAAGCTTCTATGCTGGATGCAAGCTCGTATAATTAAAGCATATAGAAGATTTATGATACACTTTTAATTTTACTTCGATAAAGCACAATCTCCAAAATGCGCTTCTCCGTGTACAAACTAGCGCTGTTGGGAAATTTTGTTCAGATGAGACGGTGGCCGCGTCTGTGGCCTCTTCTTGCCGTCATGGCAGCCATTGCGGGAACAGTGTATGTCCAACACGTGTGCAAAGCATGGTATCGCGCTATATACGAACCTGGCTGCATTGCAACGTCAAATAGGGAAGATAGAAAGAGCATCTATGGGCAATACTCGTGGAGGGATATTTTTCAGTTTAGTGATAAAGAAAATGAGAAATTTACGAAAGGTTTAACTAATATTACGACAATTATGACTCCAACGGACTGTACAAGAGCGGACAGCGACCAAGGAATTGACGTTTTAATTTATATTAATTCCGCAATAGAAAACCGAAAGCGACGAGATTTCATCAGGAAAACCTGGGGGGCTAACATCAACGTTATTGAACTTGTCATTAAAGTGGTCTTCGTTTTAGGTACATTACCAAGCTATAATGACTACGATGTGGACACCAAGAGAGAACACGAGGTTCACGGTGATATACTTCAGGGGGACTTCATAGACAATTACATGAACCTAACGTACAAGGGTGTGCTTGGGTTAACATATGCAGCCAACTGCTCCACAGCTAGGTATATTCTAAAAGTAGACGACGACGTCCTAGTTAATATATTCAGATTAAAATATCACATTGACACGTATGCACCTGCTTTAACTGACAAACTCCAGTGCTTTCTGTACGGCGGCTATGATGCCGATGTTAGCCGGAAACCCAAAGCTAAATGGTGCATGAATCGTGATGAATTTTTAGACACTTATTACCCAGATTTCTGCGGGGGTTCAGCCGTTCTGATGACACTGACAACGGCTGAGAAACTGATAACAGAAACGTGGACGACCCCGTTCTACTGGGTTGATGACGTGTATGTTTTCGGTCTTCTGGCTTACAAAGCGAATATAGGTCACGTGCACATGTCAGTGAACTTTGATGGAAACGTGACCTATTACCAGTCTCTATACAATAATTCATCTTCTTTAATTTTTGCTAATATCCAGGATGATGCCATCAGAGAACAAGTTTGGCAGTGGATCTTATTAGACGTTGACCGAGTATAAGTTTGCAATGCAAAATATATTAATAATGTACTAGTATTTCCCTTTTTTGTTCACAGTAAGAGATATCATTCTTTAGGGGTCATTATATGACAATGTTATGGACGCATTGGATTTCATTTATAAAGACAAAGCTATGGATTTAACAGTTTCTCTTTTTTGGACTGCTTTTATTTTGCACCTTATGAATTTTAATCATATCGCAATATTTCGTAAGAGGTTCTAAATGCAGTTCACCCCGAAACTTAATTGTATACCTGCGCAGCACAAAACCGGCGTATTTTATCTTTTATACCACTTTCGGTTTGAGATGGTAATTGCCTATTTGTAGGTCTGTCTTACCAGTCACCTCCACACAATCGCACAGTTGCTACAGATACACGTATATTTTCATAGCCGTTTTCAAACTTGTCAGTATAAGAACTAAAATAAAAATATCTTATAATCAACTGTTGCGAACAAAACCCGAATGAAATCAACTGCTTTTAAGTTACCTGAAATACGTTATTTTTGTGAGAACCATCACAGTCATCAAACTTATCAAGAATGTGATTACATAAATACTATGTGGGCTCACCTCTTTACGTCCCGTGTCGTCATCAAGCAAAATTAGGATATTACCCGTATCATGGACCTAATTAGGTCCATGCCCGTATCGATTTGCCTTTGCGTCGATACCTTCCGCACCGTTGCTTCTCATCTGACGTTTGTCAATTTCGAGTCCCTGGCTGGCGTATTTAGATTAAATTGTTGTGTTCACAGTAAGGACCTTAAATTACATTTTATGTGTCGCAATTTTAACGGGGGAAGGGATTCTACACTGCGGTCAGTATGGGCATGGACAAAATTCGTTATTATGTCTAAGGTATGGGGGAGTAACGATGCCCTGCGGGGTAGTAACGATGAAGGGGCGTATATACAGATGAAGTCAGTTTAACACGCTCAATAGCTGTCTTGCAGGACTGATCGTGTGTAAATGCCAATTAAGTTGTGACAATAATCAAAAGATATCAAAATATCTATTATTTTCTCACTATGGAGAACTAAGGGTATATTTTACGTTCCTTTCGGGAAACACAATATCCAAGAACTGTAACACACAGTACACTGTAGCAGGAGAATCCTGGAAGCAAATTTTTACTTAGAGAGGGTCCGTTCCACTCAAATTTTGCGACGGAGCGAAGTGCATTTCAACTTGAATGTCGCTTGAATTCAAGATGAATATCGCAGGGACTTTGTCCAGAGAAGTAATATTTTAATTATTTATTCAAATATACGTCCCTGTACGTTTGACTGGATCCCTTTCCTGCCTTGCTTCGTGCGTGAGGTTGAAAAGCATGGAGGAGGAGGGGGGTTGGTCAGCCTCTTCGATTCCTACGCTCATGCTTTAATCCAACTGTTACAAACAACCAACGAACGATAACGCAGCAGCCATTTTATGAAAAATTAATACCAGTTGTTTTATTATGAGATGTGAAACGTATAGATAATTAGAATGAATTAATGAATATAAATTATACATAAAACAGTATCAATGATGTTATATCAACCTTATATAAGACAGCATGTGCAAAGATAACCTTAAACGTCCTTCACAGAGATTAAAATGATTATGAAAAACGGCTACCCTATCCAGCTCCACAAATCTAATGTCACCAACATGATTTTCCGATTTTCTACCAGGGTATTTATTTACATTCAATATTTACCCACCATATGGACTTGTATACAACACACAGGTCAGATTGCTGCTACCTCTTAAGCATTAATAAACACACAATGCAAGTTAATCATCAACAACGAGGTATTTTATCTTTTTTCTCTCCTCATTTCATTTCACCCATCCCTTGAAAATTGAAAAAGTTTAAAAATCTGAACTTAAGTGCCAAATATATATGTACGAAGTTCACCAAAGATCTAAAGAGGTTTCATCTTTGGCCTAAAAATCACCATTGAACCAGGATAACTAGCAATCGAAAGTATGACTTGCAGAATGAGACTTGTTCTTCTTGCACTGGAGACCATAGCTATCCTATTGAATATCATTTCAAATACCCTGCAGTGCCTTTCAAATGACAAATTCTACAATAAGGAATTTTTACTTTCATCAAAATTCCTAATCTTTTCGATATTAAATCAACAAAAATATTAAGAATGATGTTTTTTCTAATTATAATTATCACTCAGACCAGAAATTCCCTGATGACAATGTGTCCAAGGTTTATTAATCAACAGCACTTAAATAATCAATTGCACAATTTCCATGGTAACATGAATTTTTTTTACAATAAATACACCATTTCAATTTGGCACAAGAGGAGCACCTGTTGACCTGTTAAGTGAGATACAAATGACTTATTCTTTTCACATGTGGTTTGACCACGTACTGCTCATACTTTTGGCACCACTTCTTTATTAGACGACGCAAATTTTCAACAGTCACATTAAAATCAAATTTCAGTCAAATTTACAGTTTCACTGAACACAAGTCTCTTCACAGTCTTCCACTGTTTTGAATCTATTTTTGTTACCTCGGCAACCCCCATAGGTAAACAACTGGCAGTCTCCCGTCTCCATATTATAGTAATATCTGGGAAAGGATGCCTTGCATGGACCCTCCACCTTAGGATAGCTGCAGAGTTCTGGCAACTCTGTCATTTTTGATGGATTTTCTGAAATACAGCAAAACAGTGCAAACAGAAATATTGTTTTTCTTTGATTATTTATGTATTTGTTTATTCACCAAAATCTTTCATTATGAAAAACAGATTCCAATTCCATATATCCAATGACATTTTTCAAAAATACTTTCCAGTATGTAAAATATACACCTGATATCTTACATTTTACATCTTACATTTTACATTAAATTTTACATTTGCAATTCAATCATCCATAACACATTTTTGTACAATACTACATACACCTGCGATTCAATGTTAAGTAAGATTTGTCAGGCCCGTACCCAGGGGGGGGGTTCGGGGGGGGGTTCAAAAGAACCACCCCTTTTGCTGGGAAAAGGTCCACTCTGGGTAAAATTTGATCTATGTACATGACATTTATATGGAAAAAGGTCCACTTTTTCAGAAAAAGAACTCCCCTTTTGAAATTGCTGGCTGCAGGCCTGTTTGTTTTCCAAATAAATATGCTTCAGTGCTTCCAACCTTTTCTTGATTCTGATCCTTGGAGCATAACTGGTTCTTCAAAGAATTCACTGTCATCTGGGCGATTACTGGCTTCCTCCACTTCTTCCTCTTTTTCTTCCTCTTCTTGCTCAATTTCAACACCATTCAATGAATCTTTGTGTACTAGTTCGTTTTCTTCTGGATCTCCTTCTTCATCATCAAACAATTCTTGGATTTGTGGTGCTTGCACTACTTCTCTTTCTGTTAAGAGTTTACAAGATAAATACTAAAGCTTTCTATACTTGTATATGTCATTCAAAATTGTAATTTAAGCATCTAAATCTTAATTATACAGAATTAAAAAAATTATAACCAGAAGATAGGTGTAAAATGAAAATGTTATTATATTATAACCAAAGTATAACTCCAACATAATGTGACATTAAAAATACATGTCACATTTCTTAAAGATCAGAACAGCTTAAAAGTATTAGATTCTTCTCACGTTGTACAAGATTGATAATTTTTTTCATCCCAGTCAAAGATGATTTAAGATATCTATTTGCTATTTGCGTAGGAAAATGTAGGAGAAGTTTTCTCTGAAATCTTGACAACGGTAATTAGAAGTTTTGAAGATCTGTTTGTGATCACATCAGACATTATTTTCATTTGTGAAATAGAATCTTAAAATAATGAAATACTGGAATGAGTGGAATTTTCAAAATTTGTGAAAAATTACCATATGCAGATAGTGGGAAATGAACAGAAGGGATAACTAACTTAAACAACAGGATCATGAAACCCACACCTTGACTTAATTCAGGCACGTTTACAGTTAACTTGGGTTGATACAATTTACCTAAAAATGATGTTTGATTGTAACTACCTCACCACTGGAAGCAAATTGCCCAGTTCATGGCCATCTTAATTGAGGTTAAGTGTCTTCCCCTCCCCTGACTTTCCCCATTTTTTATCATGTCACAGAAAATCCATCATCTTTGTAAACTCTTACTTTAACAAATTTAAAGAATGAACTCCACAAAAAGGAGATAGAATCCTTTCTCAGATTTTCCAGAAAAAGAGTATTGGATGAATATTTTTTAAAGCAGTCTATTATCTCAATGCACAAATAATGATCCAGTGGACAAGAACACCATTAAAAAACAATTCCAGTAGCAGCTCTTTTAATTTAGATAAACTTTAATTTAGATAAACTTTAATTTTTAGCAAGGAATGTTAAGATAACAAAAGTCTTTGTTGATCTTATTTACTTTTCATTTTCTGAAGGCTCATTACCAATATACTCATTTAATCACTAGCTTTTCTGTATTCTATCCAATGCCAAAAGGAGGCATATTAATCTGTTAATCTCACTGCATTCATTGAGAGTTGCCACGGAGTTGGATTTATGTAGAACGACAGATTCATGGGGAATGAGCCCTAGGACTAGAAGCCAGACAGCCCCACCCACCTTCACAGTAATACTGGTCCTGTGGGTCCCAGATCAGCTTCCTTGCCAGCCCTGGGACTGCCAAACACCTCATAGTAGAGGTGCCGACTAGGTAAAACCCTGGGTTACATTTCAATGTGACCTGTGAACCTAGTTTAGTCTCTGTGCCTTCTATGTAACCATTCTCTGGAGGTACGGGAGGATTGCAATTTGTGGGGAACGCTAGAGAAATACAGAAATTATATCAAGATATCATCAAGAATATGGTTATGTCTGAATATAAAAAGTTTAAAAACACTAAAATGTTATTTTCATCTGACAAATAATAACATCAAATCTCCATTAGTATATAAATCTATTCTATCAATATGTGACTTTATCTTGAATAATCTAAATAAATATATAAATAATAAAAATAAATATCACTTTTTATAGCCTCAGCTGTAAAATAGGCACATCAAATAAAAATTGAGCCATTTTCAAAACTTGTACATCTATTTGTATCTATCACAGAAGTGCACGTTATCACTAAAAACTGATTTATCATCTTTGTTTTTATTTGTTTATCAATTTCTATACATCCAACCATAAAAACAAGTATGGTTTTCATGCAATATTGGACATAAACAGCTGCACGTGAGCCTGCACTCCTACAGAGGTAAAGACCTCTGACAACACCTTATCTCTGAACAGACGTTCAAGTTCACACACTATTGAATAAGACGTTTGGCCGGTGTCCATAGGCTACCCCGATAGAGACTGGCCGACTTAAAATATTTTATTTTTTACCTTCGTCTGCAGAATTTACACCTCGATCCTCGGGGTCTTCTTCCCTATCATATATTTCAACTTCCTCAACGGGCAGATCTCCATCGTACCCTTGAGATATAACTGAATAGGGCGTTATAAATAACAGAACTAAAGTCAACGCCTGCAGGCAACGCCAGGTCCTCGCCATTTTGTACAGTGGGCGAGTAGTGTCAGCCACGTGACTTAAAGTTTAAAGATAAGGAAAGAGACATTACCAATGTAAGCCTAACATTGGGTACCAAGATCATGCTGTACTGTAAACATTGCCAGCTGATAAAATGTCTCGGGACAAGTGTTGTCATGTTAGAGTTTAAGACTATAGTACTTACTTGCAACTTACAACTTCTTGTATTTAGTGATGAATTATTCTGTTTAACAATCAATCAAATCATGTCGCAGTATTTTAAAAACACATAGCAGACGATTTCCAGTTTTAAGTACGAAGTGGGCGTAGCACTTTACTTCCTTGTTTTGAATTTCGCGGTGGAGGCTTGAATATCAGGTGACCTCACATAGAAAACGTGAATATGCGAGACTTTCAACTCAGCGTGTCACTTCCGGTTTTTAGCAGTCGGCAAGATGTGAGTAAAACCAAATATCCTTGCAATATGTTGTTGATTTGAATGGCAAAAATTAGATAATGTGACTAAATATATATTTATGTTTTAGGTCGAAGGTCACTTTCAAGATAACGTTAACGTCGGATCCCAAACTCCCTTATAAAGTGTAAGTACAAAGTAAGAAATGTGTCCCTATGTCGGAGACATTTAATAATTCATGGACGATGTCAATAATTTCAAGTCATAACTTTTATTGTATTCTCTATAATACGTTGTGTCAATTTTGAAGAGGCTGAGTAGGGCTTGTTTACCTGTCGCATTAAGAAGCCAGTGATAAGGAAGTGTATGAAGCCATTGGCTGGAGTACGTACTAAAGGTTGTAATATTGAATAGAGAGTCAGAATGTACCTGAGCAGGCAACGAGTTCACATTAAACGATTGAAACTGGTCATTCTTGTCAGTGTGGATTTCCTCTGTAGCGTTTAGACGTAAATATTTCGACCGCGAATCTGGAAGGTTATACTAAAGCGTTATCCTATCTAAAAGTTTCCAACGGTGTCCGTATTTCGAGCCTAATTCCAAATTACGTTTATATCTAAATTTGCGCGGTTCCGGACACGTTTTTCGCGCCTTTTATGTATTCAATTTTAGGATTATATTCAGCTAAAATTGCCGCCCATCTTTGCAACCTTGCATTTTGCAGTTTAGAAGAAAATAGCGCTTTCAGGGGTTTATGGTCGGTGTAAATGGTCAAATCTGCCCCCCACAAATACGGTCGCAATTTGTGGAATATGTCGGAGACATTTAATAATTCATGGACGATGTCAATAATTTCAAGTCATAACTTTTATTGTATTCTCTATAATACGTTGTGTCAATTTTGAAGAGGCTGAGTAGGGCTTGTTTACCTGTCGCATTAAGAAGCCAGTGATAAGGAAGTGTATGAAGCCATTGGCTGGAGTACGTACTAAAGGTTGTAATATTGAATAGAGAGTCAGAATGTACCTGAGCAGGCAACGAGTTCACATTAAACGATTGAAACTGGTCATTCTTGTCAGTGTGGATTTCCTCTGTAGCGTTTAGACGTAAATATTTCGACCGCGAATCTGGAAGGTTATACTAAAGCGTTATCCTATCTAAAAGTTTCCAACGGTGTCCGTATTTCGAGCCTAATTCCAAATTACGTTTATATCTAAATTTGCGCGGTTCCGGACACCTAGTGAGTTGTGTTGCCGATGTCATTCGGCATTTTTCACTGTTATATTGCATTTAGTTGGCCATGGCGTTAAAATTGTTGTGATCATGAATACAGTCATACAGTATATACTTTTATATTTGTACGTCTTATAACCAAATAAAAATTTCGTGTGATCAAATGGGAATGTACTGAGATAACACAACTGATCCTGTCTCAAATTAACGAGTCCATATGGCTCATCATAAATTAATGTTACTAAATAATTCACCAGCTTTAAGTAATACCTATTATTTCCAGGCTCAGTGTACCAGAACAGACTCCTTTCACAGCTGTACTTAAATTTGCTGCTGAAGAGGTGAGTAAACCTAAGAACAGAAATGTGTACTAGTAGTGAACAATTTGTGTAAAACTGGCAGTCATCTGGCTGTAATTCTTAGGGAACCCACCTTCACAATTGGCTGTAATTCGGCTGTAATTCTTAGGCCTGGTTGACACCATTGTGGAGATTAAGTTATGCTGCTTGCTGCATGTTCTGTGCACATTTTTGTCATCATTGCCAAGTATCAGACTGTCATGAGCTTTTTCTACTGAATCATGGAATTCCAAGATTTTTAATTCAGTTTTGATGGGACCTATAGTGTGGAAGCCTTAGATCCCAGCTTAAGTTGCAATGAAGTGTTCCTTTTGATGTCTGAAGTATTTTCATACAAAGCTTATGTTGTAATAATGTACACTTTCTCTTGCAATTATGGTAATTAACGTATGGCTAGCAGTGTGGCAATATGTAGACAGTGAGGTGTGTCAGTTTAATGTCCTTTTAAGTTTATTTGCCATAATTGTGTTATGAAAAGGTTGTAGAGTATACAGCAGGATCTTGGTATCAAGGAAACTCTCTTGGGAACACCCTAGAAAGTTCAAGTGATATAACCTGATGTTGTGAAAATAGTTGAAAATTTTTAAAGCATCCGGACCAGTGCTCTGACAAACTTGACTTATACTTCAGTTGGACCATCTTAATGTTTTAAATTACAGTGTGTAAAATCTGAATAACTGAGATTCAATATACTTAAATTCCTGTATTTCAAGTCAAGTTATAAAATTTGTTTTTCTTTCAGTTTAAGGTGCCACCTGACACAAGTGCTATAATAACAAATGATGGTATAGGAATTAACCCAGCACAGAGTGCAGGTAATACAGAAATGTCTATTGAACAGCACTGAGATATGTCCATAGATACCTCACCAAACACATTGACACAAAATCTCCTTGCAGTTGATTAAAAGAACTTGTCGGATTTCAGAACTTCCTGATAGGGGTGGGTGGGTGGTTGTGGTGTATTTGCCACACTTGGTTTGACATATTTGCATACAAAATTAAATATTTAAGAGTTGATGGAGGGGGTGGGGTGTTTGACCCCCCCACCCCCACCCCACCCCACCATTTGAATCTGTATAGATATTACACATCATTATAGTGAGGAGTTGTAATTATTGAGACATTTTTTTAAAAAATCTGTTAATTGTTATATTTGGCTGTATTGATAAAGCATGTAAAATCTATAAAAGAAACTAATAATAGGTTATATGTTACTTATTTTTTCAGGTAATGTGTTTCTAAAACATGGATCTGAGTTGAGGCTAATACCCAGGGACAGAGTAGGATGTAGCAGCTAACATAAAACTATTGACTTCATAGGACATATAGGATATACTCTGAGATGGAGAAGTTCATACTGGAAACCATAACATCTCATATCAATAGCTAAAATGCATGAAGGCATGAGACACACGTATTGAAACTTTTCCATGGCTCTCACAGATAATTTTTTCCAAGGGTCATTCTTTTGGAAATATTGGACCATATCTTCTGTACCACGTAGTTAAAGTAAAATTTGAAAGGGCAAATTTCTCAAGAAGTAGACGATAAACTTAATTGCTTCCCCGTCAACAATTTCAGTATTTTTTATGTAGCATGTGTATTGTGATATTTGTTATCTGAAAAGTTGTTTCTTTAATCTTGGATTCCTTTATTTAAAACTAAACGTGGAAACTAAGGTTATTTAAAATGCCACTTTTATTTTGGGAATTGTCTGTTAATCTAAATTCACAACAGAAAAAGTATGTAAAAAAACTTTTTATGCTTTGTGCAACATATTCAGGTCAGTTGTTCTTGGTCGCTATAGTTTTGTCTCATTCTGCTGGCTAGTTAAAGGGTGGTGCACTAATACGTTAAGTTTCCTTATATAAGCTGTGAGTGAAACCTGTAACGTTTGAGTGTACTTGTTTTGGATCAAATCATGCCATTGTCTTTTATTTATAGGAATTTTTTCAATGCATATAATGTAAAACTAATAAACCTATTAATCTGCTATAAACCAACTGTTTAAATGATATCAAACAATTTGTACCTGTATATGTACATTTTTCACTGTAAGAAAACTTATAATATTAAGTCAGTATCAGTCATTGTAAGGAAACCTTTTTTAAATTATAAAAAGACAATTGATATATACCTGCATCATTTATGTTTTAGTGCAATAAAAATCATTCTATATGAAACAGTTTATGTAATAGATTTTGGCATTAGCAAAGCAAGTTCAGGTCAGGAAGTGCACTTGTGGTCACATTTTCTATCACAAAGTCATTGATAGTTTCTCGACATTTTGATAATAAAACTCGCTGTCAGTAGTTACTTAAAATTGTGAAAAGAGAACTTTTGATCTTCAATTGGATTGAATATCTTTATTTTTGCTTTTGAACATCTGTCAGTTGGTGCAGTCATTCCTAATAGGCACAAAAATGAAAAAAAAAAAAAACAATTGTGGAAATTGAATAAATAACATTTATTCATATGTTTTCATGTTGATTTCAGGCTTATATCATGGGATGAGTAAAGATAACGAGGGGAGTTGGGGGGGGGATAATACTTATATAATCAAAGGCAAGCTTGTCCCTTGTTTAAAGCATAATAAAATCATAAGCATAACAATCCACTGTAAATGCTGAGTAAATACTGAACATCAAGAGAAAAGCAATTATATGAGATAAGAATGTCAACGTTTGATGGACTGAAACACGTTGACACCATATTTCCAACTTGCTAGAAATGTCACAAATACACTAGCCAAGTGATATGAAATAGGATTGTCACATTTGTTCTCCGATTAAGGTTTAAAAAATAACTCAAAATGTGATTTCTTTACAGCTTTAACCATGCTGTGGCTTAGAGAAAATTAAAAAGGCAAGACTGGTATTGTCAGCACTTATTGCAGCACATGTTGGGTACTAAATTGTTAAATGGCTTTCCTACAAACCCCTTTACATGAACACAAATTCATATTTCTAAATGCTTGCTAGCTACATCTTGCTGATCTACAAGAAGTTTTTACTTTGACAAGCTAATTTAACCATTACGTATACTTGCATTTCTTTTGTTGTCCGTTATATGTGTGTATATATATATACATATTGACACATAAAACAAAAACTTAGGTAAACTGTAGAACATATTTACTAATTGGTCACATAATCGGATCTAACAAAAGTCTTTGTGACTACTACAATAAGTGAATCTCTGCTTAACTAAGTGGTTCCCAAGACGGTACAATTATAAAATTCAGTTTTGAATTCTCTTTTAAGTGAGGACTTTATTAATATCAGATTAATATTATTGCATCTTAGTCTATTTACACTTTTGTTCACACATGGCAGGCATTTAAAACTGCATGTTGTATAAGAAAAAATAGAAACTTGTCTTTTTATACCCCCACATCGTGACTCACCCTAGCACAAATGGTGATATACTGTATACCTAGGGATGAGACTGCT
Organism: Lingula anatina; assembly: GCF_001039355.2. Next base: position 34,697 of record NW_019776189.1, on the reverse strand, counting down.
GTTTAGTGAAAAAGTCAGAAAATATGGCATGGGGTCCAGGTGGTGCCTAGGCCAATGATATATTTGGCTCCCAAAAAGTCAGAAATCTGCCAATAGTCAGAAATATCTCATTCTAATTCATTTGCATCAATATGCCCTTGCAGCAGTACCCTCCTGCTTCTATACCATTACTCCCTGGTTCAGAAAATTTGTCTCTTTCATTGATCATAAAGGCATGTATTTGATTAAAAAAGCATAATACTTACAGAAAGCTCCTCATACTTATAATAATACATCACACTTTTGTCAGGAAAATTTATACTGTGGTGGAATAATGTAATAACTGTGAGATAGTAATGGCATAGGGACGTAAAAGGGCTGTAGCTTATTTTAACATAGCCTATTTCAGGTTTTCTTTCCATACATCATGTATGATACATGTGCATGTAGTAACATTTACATATAAAACCAGTACAATTCACTATCTTTAAAAGCAAAGTAAAGCTGTGTTATTCAAAAGGGTTATCAGAAATGAGAATCAAGAACAAGTCTGGGGAATGAGACATGGAATTAGTGGATATTACATTATTTTGCCCGCCCTGTTTGGGCATTGCAAAAACTGAGATCGGTTTTAGTATACAAGTGAAAAAATAGAAAACATCAACATTTGCTGATATATGTGGATTCCAATTAGATTACATCTGTGTTAAGAAATAAGATCTTCTTTCTTGGTCTAGTTCATCTTTTGCACTTTCTACTTTCTGATAATACAGATTTTTTTATATAAAAAAGTGAATACTATTTTGTATGCAGTTGGATATACTGATAGTAGTGATCAGTTCATAGCACCAAAGTTTTACATGGAAAGTAATCAGAAGAATTTTGTCACTCTGACTGTATTAGATCTATCCAGGATACCATTTGTAAAAAGTCGATATGAAAATATCAGTAATTGCATTTGCATTCTTGAACTTCAGTGACAGCAACAAAGGCAAATAATAATTGATTAAGTGCAGTAGTTGTGGAGAGCTTAAATTGTAAATGAGTACACAAAACATTCATTCAGCAGTCAAAATGTAACAAGGAGAATAACACAGAATAATACAGACATTTAGTAATGAACTTACAAAACCTGATAACAATGCACCTTGCCTTTGAAACTTCACATTTCAAAATAGTGGAATTCTCCATCCTTTTTGTTTCATGCAATAATCATTGTTTTCAACCTGTTCACCATTATCCCTCAACATAATATTGGAATGGCAACATCACCAAACTGCACTCAACTGCAGACAACAAATATCAGAATATCTTCAGACAAAATGTCACCTAAAACTATCTGGTATAGGTAAGTAACTGTCATAACAGTTAATGTGTGAATTGCGAGTGTCTTTAATCGTCCCACTCATCGTCCTCTACGCCCTCGGCAAGGTCCTGAGGCAGAGGCACCCCTTGTTTATCTTCTAGCTTGCTGCCCATTGCAGTGAGCAACTGAAAGATATTATGGCATTTGTTAGGATGGACAGAAATTATAACACCATTGAAAAATGAATTTCTCAACTTGTAATTCAAATAAAAATATCATGTGCTGAACGGCTGTCAGTTTGTTCAAAAAGTTGATAAAAAATTTAATTAAATAATAATTTTTAATGCTTGCCTTATTTTTTCACATAAAATAAAGTCTTTTAAAAATTAAACTAAACAAACCTCTTCCTTCTTTTGCTCATCTGTCTTGTAAGTAGTTGCATTGTAGCTTTCAAATTTTTTCGGTTTTGGTGCCTCTGGTTTTGATTTACTCACTGAAAAGAGATGTTAACATATTTTTGTTAAAATTATCTTATCACTATTTCAAGTTGTTTTTTTTTATGTCATCAATGATACCAAATCATAAAGCTGTCTGAACTTACTTTCCTTGGATGTACTGAAACATTATTTTCCCACTCGCTTTTTTCAAACAATAAAGATCTCAATTAGCCTTGAATTTTCAATATTTACACATTTCTGACCTAATAAGATTTTTTATCCAAATAACAAAAACAATAACAATGTCTTTTCAACCAATACAAGAATACAATAGAAATATCCTCCTTGCTTGGATTAAATATGATAACAAACTTTATTGTTACTTGTATGGAACACAAGGCAATAAATAATACAACAAACAACCATTATGCACTGCTTAAAATGGATGTCAATACTCACATGGTTCCATGTCAGGAGGTCTTAGACTGATAGTTCTGGGCACCCTGTCCTCTCCTCTAAACCACTCCTCAGCAGTCAGACATGGCTCCCAAGTCACTCTGGTATCAGGAAAGAGATCATCCTGGAAAAACTGGGGCTGAAATTGTCAATTATGATTGATTGTATATCAGTTCTAAGTTTTTGATAACATATAGCACTTTAATTTTTCATTTTTTATGTTTTTTTTATATTTCATAAACCTTTAAAATTATTTAAATAATATGAAGAAGAATTTCATCAGCTGTTTCATGATATAAGAATACAGTTACTGTTACAGTAGTAATCTTTTCTTGTATCAATAATACTGAAATTATTTACCTATAATATTTCAAAGTCTAGAAGATGCTCTAGATAGACATTGAAACATTAGATGTAAACAATTTCAATGTGAACTGCTGATTTAAGAAAAATTACTTTATTTTCTTTTAATTACTGAACTTAATTCTTCTAGAAACTGTTTTCCTATCCCACATTTCCAATATCTTACACTCATATCCGGTTGTTAAAAATTAGAAGGGCCTTTTTGACATCTGATCATTTGTAACAATATTTCTTTAAATCTAAAAATCATTTTAATATGCAAACCTAATAAAAAGAAAATAATAAAAAAAAAAAACAGAAACTTACTTTCACTCTATGAAGCCTGATCATTTGTAAGGATATTTCTTTAAATCTAAAAATCATTTTAATATGTACACCTAATAATAATAATAATATTAATAATAACAAAACAAAAAAAACTTACCTTCACTCTAGGCACAGTAAATGATACAGGTTCCACAGTGGCCCCAGTGAACCTGAGAGCCTTGGCAAACTCCACCTCTCTCACATTTATCTCAGATTTTGGCAAAAAAGCCAGGGCCTGATGCCTTCCCTCTGGCCTGTAGTCTGAGAGCTGGAACAGGTGAGGCTCATCCTCACTCACTTCTAGTGCATGGACAACACTGTCACCCTAAGAGATGATGAATGAAAGTAAATATTTAGGATAAAATGACATTGTGTTATTTTAGAAACTGTTAGCTGCAAAATAATTTTCTTTAAGTTCTGTTGTGTGTAAATACATGTATGAGAGTTGGGTAAAAAGGGGTAGAAGTGTGTGTCATCTCCAAAATTCCGAGTGGAATAATGGTACTCAACTTAGTTGTGAATAGGAAATGGAGTAGAGTCCAATGTCTCTCAGCACAGTGCTTAATTTATTTCAACTTAAAAAATGGTGAAATGTGTTTCAGGTTCAAAGGGAATTACTGATAAGTGAAGAATATGATCAGAAGTTATAACTGCTAGTGGACCTATCAAACTGATTATTTTATAAAATAACTGTACAATTTTTCCTACCCTTCCAGTTAGGAAGATTGTGGAAGACCCCTCATCATAATTCATCACAAGGATCGATGGCGTTGTTTCATAATCTACTATGTTCAAAGGCCCTGCAGCAAGATCACTGGTGTCATACAAAGATACTATCCTTGTGTTCTGCCTGATGAATATTTGAAATAAAATACATGTTTATTTATTTATTTATTATGGAAGAAAATAAAGTACATAAAAAATTACACAGCGTATATAGAAGACGTTTAAAAAAAATTAAGATTATTCAATTTTTTAACATTTCAGGTAAATTTGATAATCTTTTTTGACATTTCTAATTACTTAAAAGTCATTTATTACTTGTCATCAAGACAATTACTGTACCTAAACATGGAAAAAGAATAATTACTCATTTTTAATTAACAATAAATATGAAAACAATATCCAACATCCACCCATCCCCCCCATAGAAAAGAGAAAGCTGACTCACGTGTTAAACCCTGACACTGCTAAGTATTTGTCCTGACATGCCCAGCACACCCTGGCGCCCCTATGACCTGCTGGTCCAGGACCCTCCTGAAGTGTCAAGATAAACATTAAGTATATATATCTAAGGGTACACACACGCACGCATGCATGCACACACGCGCACGCATGCACAAGCACATGCACCTGAAGTGTGGAGATAAACTGGTTATCTGAGGTAACATATTCCATCTATTTATAGACATTCGATGGACAGATGAATTTATTTCAGCAACAGATTTTAAAAAAACGTAGGCATTTTATAAAAATATAAAAAAATATAAATATAAAATAAAAAAATTAAATAAACTTATCAAAGGAGATACCTTAAATATGTTGACATGAAATTAAATGTAAACACGTGGAAGCCTAAACTTTTTTTTGAAGATGGAAAATACCTTGCATTAATGAGAAATCATTTTATGTGTCATTTTGATGGTTGCTATTGATATATTAGCAGTTTCATATTTAAAAAAATTTACATTTCTACCTGAATTGGTAGTGTTGTTACTCTTGGTTCATAAATTCTGACTGTCTTGTCACTACTAACTGTGGCAAATTTCTTCCCATCCCCACTCCACGCAAGGCAAAACATCTGTAGAGAAAACAGAAAAATAATTGAATGTATAATAATAATAATAATAATAATAATAATAATAATAATAATAATACCCCAGCCTTTTTACAAAGATTTTAAAATGTTTTTAAGCCTCATGAAAGTTATGAATTAAAACCTTTTTTGCACATAACTTATTTACCTTCATTTCTTTGTTTTGCTGCCTAATCTATTTTAATTCAAAAGAACAACATACTGCAATTGTACGTCTGCTTTAAGTCTACTGTTAACAAGTACTCTCATAATTACTATAACAATATTTAATAGTTGATCTATTCAACTGTGTAGAAATTGTACATTGCTTGCATATTGTTACATAAATTATTGTCTAAATAAATTCTTTCAAGTTTACATGTTCTGGCACATCTATGCACATCATCTCTTGGTTGGTCTCCAGGTTCCATAATCTAATTGTCATGTCATAGGAACCAGAAACAAGGACATTTTCTGCCAGGGGATGGTAGCGGATGAAGTATATCTTTTCTCTGTGACCTAAAATGTGCATAGATATCTTAGTCTGACAAATTCTTTACATTTCAGAAAAGTTCTGACTAAAAATAGTTAAAAAGCAAAGCACTGAGAAACTGGGTAAAATATATTCTTATATAGATAGGTGGTAAACTGACAGATGAAATGATCATTACATGACAAAACAACATTTATTTATGGATGATTTCATCACGGTTGTCATGGTGAGCCTTATACTGACCATAAAGGCACTGGGTGGGTTCTGTCAAGGTCTCTGTGAGGCCCTCCACAGGGATGGTCCAGATACAGATTTTAGCATCAATAGTGGCTAGAAATAATGAAAATACACTTTTGTTTTATAAAATTCCATGAAATTTACATCCCAATGAAAAAAAAATCTTTTAATTCAATACCTCTGTTCACTAAAATTCCATGAAAATGTACTGGGTACACTGCAACAAAATGAAAAAAAAATCTGTTAAATAAATATCTATGAAATTGTACATTTTAATGAAATTAAAAAAATTCCCTCCTTTTCATCTTTTCACATGATTAAATCACAAACAAAATTCGAGTTAACTTTACATTTATACTTAGCAAGGTAAAGTTGGTTGTTAATATAAATACTTTCTCTCCTTACCAACAGCCAGCTTTCTGTTGTTGAAAGGATCAAACATAAAGTCCATCACTGTGTTGCCATGTTGTAATACTGGAAGCCCTGCATCTGGCAGACGACCAGGCTTATTTAACTGTGGAATGAGAAAAACAAGCAATAGAATATACAGCAAATATAACAATGCATGATCTCAGTATTGTCTTTCAACTAAAATTGAGTATCAGACCTTTTCTATCATAAAAATTAAATAACTATGATCTTTTTTTTCATTGCAGTTTCACATTTTCTATAAATAAAAATTCTAAATAAGAAACAAAGCAAATGAAAAGTCTACATAAGAAACAAAGCACTAGTTTGTTATGTATAAATGCAAAAAATATTGAAAATGGAAAAAACATTATGAATGTAATTATTTTCTGATATTCTGTATAACTTTTTTTTTAATCTCAAAGAAAAAACAACAGACATCATCTTTACAATAGGCCCAACATGATAATTAATAATTTATAATGATTTGATTTCAATGTATTTAAGGGTAACTCCATGACGCTGTATTTCCTTTTTATCAACAAAATATTATATTTCCTTTAGAATGATCATATGGCATCAAAAACACATAGAAACACTGAGTAATTGTCATACCTCGCAGATAGCAATCAGTCCGCCAGCCCCCCTCAGAGGCACAGCACACACCTCCTTGTTGGCATGGAAAGCATCACTCTCCCCTGGGACTGTGGTACTACTGTTACGGATGTTTTCGATGTGCTGCGACTTGTGAGCTGGTGTGCCTTTGAGATAGCGGAACTTGGACAACCTGACTCCTAATCAGGGAAATATATAAATGAAATCTTAAGCAAAAGCTTTTGTTTTCTGATGCCATTTTTTCACTATGTTGCAGCAGAAGAAGCACGTTCATTGGTAATACATGAATATAGTATTATCAGAGCAACAAAGAGTGAATAAAAAACAGCAGCTGTATCATATTTCTGTTAGCTGCTCATGCACTTTGTATACTAATGCACACACATATATAAAAATATTACATTTGCTGACAAATCTATACATACAGGCATGCATATGTGAACACAGACCTTTGAAAGGCTTTACACTTGCTTTCCTTGGCTGCGCAGGAGCCGAGGGCTTTGCTGGAGGTTTTTCTGGCTGGACAGCTGGCTTGCTAGCCTCTGGCGTGCTGACCGAGGATCTCTTCAGTTCTATCTTCATCTCTGACTTTACTACCTTAGGTTCGTCTGGTTTTGGTTCTGGTACAGGTTCTGCAGGTGGCTGCTTGACCTCAGTAACCACTGGCTCCACTGGCTGTGCATGACAAGTAGAGGAGATGACCATAAGGTTGGTGTTTAATAAGTATACTGTAATCATATGGTTTTGAGTGCCTCTTACATATTTATGGTCAACAATGTGTTGTCTGATGTCTTCGTGCTAATAATCCAAGATAAATGTCCACTGTTCTTATTCCATAATACAAAGAAATGCACAAAATATCAATGTACAGGTGTATAACCCTTCCATGTTGTAGAAATATATAATAATAATGTTTGGATGATAAAAAAACAGAGATAAAGAAGCTGATTTTCTTTTACCTTTCTTTGTCATGGTTGGGGAGGGTGAAGGGGATGAAGAGAGTAGGGGGCTCTGGTTTCATAAATGATGTTAAGTTCTCAGACATTGGTGACTTAAACCCAAAAATTTTTATGTAACATATACTGGTTTTGCTTTACACATATTTACCTTTACTACAAGTTCTGGTTTTGGTGGTGGCACTGTCTCTTTCTTAGCAACTTTATCTTTTCTCTTTGATGGATCAAGACTTATCTTTTCAACCTGGAATGGCAAAAAATTTCACAGCTTCACAGCCAATATGTACTTATAGAATGACATTTGTTTGTGATATACGTAATGTTTGTGAAATACATAATATACATAATGAAATTAACAAAATCAGAAATGTCAACAAAAGTTTTAACATCTTTAAGGTAGTAATTAACAGTAAATTGTCAAAATTTGGGTGTTTTTCTGAATTTGTCAGTATTAGATAGATGAAATATCAACTACATATCAGCCTATCTTAAAATAATGGAAGTTTACAAATAAACCCGTAATTTTTGCCTTATTGCTGATTTACCCCTGTGGTAGTGTGTCTGAGTTTTAAAGTAGGTCACACTTGTCCATATATGTGTTTGATTGGCAGCTCCACTGTGCAGCTGTATATTTCCCGTACTAGATTGCTGCTAAGCCTTTCACATTCTGTGAGTAACGTCGCGCTTTCACTTGCCAAACAATACTTTTCATTTTGAATTTATCAGTGAACTTAATTCTGACGATCTATTAAAGCTTTAAAAAGCAGACATATAGATGAGACGTATATGGGCAAAGGCACTCCCCCTAGGTGTCACGTGGTGAAGAAGGCTGACGTCACGACTAACATGGTGGCTGCTGTCAATGCATGGAGGGGGCCTCCGGTTGAAAATGTTCAATAATAATGTTGAAAATGGATGAAAGACATAGTGACAGTTACATAGGCAGTGAGTAGAGGGCTGAACCAGTATAAATAACTAAATTTCTCAGCTTGCCAATGCAGCTCGCTGATTATATAACGTTGGAATCTCCGGGGAGCACTAAAAGGCTGATTTCTCCGCTTCAGTTTATGGCTTCAAGAGAACGATTTAGACCAGTGTCAAAATTAATTAGAACTCTCAACCGATGAAAGCTGGTATTCATTCGTTAGATTTAAGGTTTGTCTGAAAGTATGTGTCTGGGATTTCATAACATCAGCTCCGTTTTCAACTTAGGCATGCTTTAGTTAGGCTAGGGGGTCTCGTTGAACTGGAAACCAAGTTTATTTTGATATCTCTGCTAATTTAACACATATCGCTAATTTGAGGCGCATTCTTGTTGATCCCTATGAGGGCTCACGAGTCAAGCTGTCTACACGTCCATTTGTAGTGGACTTCTAGTTTTTAAGGTGTAAAGATCATGTTGAGCACACCTATTAAGCATTATATCTCATTACGTAATGATTACATAATAAAATAAGTATATGAAATGAAGAGCTGTTGAAATAAGCTTTCTATTGATATGTAACATGTTGGTATATCTTGGCCGGTTTAGAAGATAGCTACCCCTGTTATCTACATCCTTAAATAGTAGTATCATTGCACTTCTATAAAAACTTGCTGAAAGGATCTGTTTTATATCTATAAATATAAAATAATAAAGAGTTTTGTACCAGTTTATTCTCTCCAGCACACCACTCTTCAGCTGTCATGGCTGCCTGTCCGCCATTGGTGTCAGGAAACAAGTCTGCGTGGAACTCTGTGTAAGACTACAAACATCAAAACATCACAATGAATTACATATTTCCCCAATTTACAACAGGCTGTACTTGTTTGGTACTTGGTACCTGTTTGGTATTTTACAGATAAATGCAAATAAATGAATAATGAAATATAATTGTCCTATTCAAAATTTGAGTGAAAATGTCTAAAAATAAGTACTAATTAAGTAGTAATGCTAAGTACTGTAATATCATATTTAAGCTCTGTTATATTATATTGTAATATGTATTTTTTGCAATTGTTATTAATCACCATGGCAGTAGGGTTTTTGTTATGCTAAATTATCTCTATTTCAACTGAAATAGATAGAGATAATTAAAAATTTTAAAAAGATTTTTAAAAATCACCTTTCTGGGCACTATGTAAGGCACCGGGACAACAGCAGACTGTGACAGTATGAGGATTCTGCTCACTTCTCCAATCATCACATCAACAGCTCTTTTAGGGATCATTGCTGCCCCTTTTATTTGCTCCACAGTATCTGCTGTTCCTGAATAATGTATCACCAAATAAATAGAAAACCACACAATTTATCATATTAATAACAAACTTTGGTGTTTTGAATCTTAAAAAGTTTGGGTCTATCTTTTAAAAAAGGATGCAACATTTTTCTTACCCTCTGTCAAATATGGAGCTTTGTCCTGAACTTCGACAAATTTCAAGTTTCTGTCCCCCTTGAAAAGAATAAAGTAAAAGTCTGTCTTAATTTATGAACAAGATTCTAAAATTTTTCAGCATAGAGTTGTTTTTCAATTGTGATATTATCATTCAAATATATGATTAATCTTTGATAGATGAAACAAGAAAAATTAATATTTCTTGACAACTTAAGGGATAATATTCTTATCCTTTACAAAATTTTTAAGAATCAAATGACTATCAAGAAATAACTTTACCTTGCCAGCAAGGAAAAGCATATTAGTATCTGGGTCAAACAGTGGCATTAGAGTCCTGGAAATACACCAATTCATTTAAAAACACTGATAAATGCTAGATGAAATCAAAACTGTTCTATTAATTAAGACATATAATAAGGCCAGGATGTCCACTACACAGTCATAAACTAGCGCAATTTTTCATTATTAACAAGCTGGGCATGGACAGGCCAATTATAATGCCAATAGTATGAATAAGTCAATACTACCATTTACAGAGAGTGATTTTTTCATCAAAGTACTTATTATAACAATAATGCCCCAGCATTTGCTACAGATGACTTGCACGGTCAATGTTCTTTTTGCACACTGGTTTATATTAATAAGTATAAAGTTTAAGTGACATGACTGTCTCTACTTCTCTTATAGACACTTTCATTAAGGACACTTTTTTCTGCATGCATACATTATAAAGAAAGAAGATCCTAAATGCATGGATTGCTATGAGATATACTGCTTTCATATTATATGTACACTGTCACAATCTATAAGGAAGATCCTTACTGTGTGTATGGAGATGTGTGAAATACAGTGCTTGTATGTGTATATTGTCAGAAGCTCATGCCGCTGTGAAAGTTATGTAAGATTAAATCTTATAATGTATTAAAATGAGTCTAATACAACTTGGGGAAAAAAACTAGTATAATGAAAGTAGAGAAAAGATGGCTCTCACCCAGTTGCGTTGTCAATGTCAGATACGTGCAGGTGTTCACTCATCTTTCGGATGTCTCTCAAAATAACTTGCCTATCTCTGTTCTGTAAGGGCAGATTAGAATAATAATATTATAAATTTGACAATGATATTATTGTAAAAATCAAAATATTGTTTATGAAATTATGTGAAAATTATTTTTCTTGAAATCATTTCATTTTTGACTATGAATGTGATCACAAAAAATCTACAAATATTTAACCAAAATTTGTTTACTTAGTGCATATAAAAGCATTACGAACTTAAAGATTTTCATAATCATAATCAGTATTGCAATGTATTACTGTGAACTCATAGCCTATTTCTAAAATAGCTAGAACCAATACAGGTTATCATTATTATAATAAATAAATCAAACCATAATGAGACAATAATATAAAAGAATTAAACAGAAATTCTATATAATTATTTGTGTCAATTATATGGAAAAATAAAATATCAATAAAACTTCTTCCTACAGAACTAAATCCTGTCGACGCGATGTTCATGGAGTCTCCAAGCCACACCACTCTGGAATCCCTGGCATTTGCATGGCCTTCCACTTCCTGCAAGGTTCATATAAGTCAGAAAACCTTAGAAAAATGTTGCAAATTCATATTTTCTCTAAACACTGAAAAAAGTGCCACACATTTTGATACACCATTATCATATAAAGTAAACCTTTTGTTTCTTCCTTATTTGCAATACAGTTAATATTCAGTGTTTGGAGTTGATAATGAGGCATTCCTCTCTATCTGAGCAAGAGGCAATTATAATTAATTAGCGTAATACCTCTGTCTTAGATCCTGCTCTAGGGTCAAATATTCTGATCTTTCTATCTTTGGCCGAAGTGACCAGCAGACTGCCATCTCCCTTCCAAGACATACTTAGGACCTGGTCTTCATGGTCATCCAGTGCTGGACAGGTGGAAATCAAAACTTAATCAGTCTAAAGACACATACACCTACTGCACTATTACTTAATAATAATAATAATAATAATAATAATAATAATATTAATAATAATAATAACAACAACAACAATAATAATAATTATAATAATATCTTCATAATAATATTTTTATATTAATAATGTATTACAAGAGACAATACAATTATACAATCATTTGTATTATATCTTTAACCAACATGCTAAAGAGACAAACAAACCATAGAGCTCTCTTGGCTGTGAAACATCCCATATCTTAACATGAGTCCCTGAGGAGACAGTGAGGATGTTGTCAGCAGATGGATGCCACAGTACATTCTCTATTCTCCTGCCTTCTGCAGGCAGGCACAGCACAGGGTCATGTATGCTCTCTGTCAGACCCCCATCGGGAATGTCCCATAACTTCACCTGGTAACATGATTGTTATAGTAATAATATGAATGTTAAAAATAGCTTTAATCTGAGTAAAAAGTCTGTGATTACTTATTAAATATCTAAAAGACTTAATTGTTTCAACTGGTAAAATTATATTATGAAAATTAAACTATAATTACAACATACCAATTCAGAAGTTTTTTATACAGAGAAGCAACATCTAAATGTTGTTTTGATCATATAAATACTAGTTTTGATGATGCAAAAGGTTAAGACTAAGAGAGTGCATTATAAAGCTTCACATAGAAGCACATAGAAGCATTTAAAGTCAAAGATCTTCAATAATATCTAGGTTAGAAAACCACGACTGGACATATGTTAAAGGATATCTTTCATATTTGTTACAAAGAAATTTCCATGGAAAAAGAAATATTTACCGTGCAATCAAAAGATCCAGTTGCAAGAAGATTATCATTAAAAGGACTAAAATCCATATCAGATACAAAATCTGAAAACACAAAAAAGAGAAAAATCAAAGTACATTTTTTTCAATACACTGATAAACAAAACTTCAGCTATTTCCCCCCCACCCTTTTTTTTTTCTCATCTGCATTCTTATATAGTACATACATAGTACGGATTGTAAAACCAACCACAAATCATAATGCAAAAAGTGGATACTCCTGAATGACATATACATAATTATATAGTTTTTTCATACTAGATAAATACTGACAAAGGAATACTGTTGGGCGTTATCACAGTATATAGAGTGTGATAAAAGGGGAAAAGATAAATGACTGAAAACAGTTATTTTAAATTTTTCATACCGGCATGTGCCTGCACTAAAGGCATTGTCTTGGCCTGTCTTCCTGCTGAATCCAAGGGGAGCACAGACACACTTCCACCACCTACAGCAGACAATTTAAAATGTGTCACTTTAGAATTCAATGTTATCTATTAATAGTTACATATCTTATCACTTTAAGTTGAAAATAAGATATAATGTAAATTGTAACAGCAAAGGGGTGATGGCATTGTCTACCATACCATTGCACAACTCAAAGCTAAATCAATCACACCATGGGAACACAATATAACACAAAGATAATACAGAAACTAACACAGTAATATGGATATTCTGGTGAAAGAAAAGATGTAAATGGTGAATTTATTCGAATCACATTAATCGTAACTAACCTGCTGATGGTCCATTGAATGCCATCAGAGTGCAGCTGGCCTTGATGTGATTTCCACATGACTGCATCAAATTTGCAATGGTCAAATCACTTATCCAAAACTAAAAACAGAAGAGGAAATGTTCACATACATGTACATACATGTAGATAAATATTTACTAGTATACAAATTGTAGTTATCTTTACTATTTATAATACATTTAGGATGAAATTATGACTGTCCAACTATTCAAATGTGTAATATGTGAAATAATATAGTTTCAACCTCGATTATAACATTTTAATAACAATGGCTTCGAATTCAAATCTAGACTTTATAAAGACCAATACTGTATAAAAAGGAAATTTTCATTAACTTGATTGAGAGTCAAAAGAATGATAAAATAACTGACAAAACATTCATACCTCCTTTTTTGGCAGATGAGGGGTGGTATTTTTGAACTTTGAAACTTTGAACTTCCACATCGTGAAATGCAGGATGCTTTGGAGAAAAAAGGAAGAAAAACATTAAAAAAATTTTTAAGTCAAAGTGTGTCAGCAAACAAGGAAGTGAGCCGGTTACCCTTTGTTACATAGCCCACAGCTAATTTAATCATTTCAACTTGCGCATTTTTTTCCTCTAAATTGCAAAATGACTGATTTTAGTGAACATAACGGTATTTCATACTTACTCTGCTATCTAGGCTACTGTTGTATTTATTTAGGGAGACCCTCCCCCTATTTCTGTCACAAATGTGAGTGCACGGTTTCTGGTTGTGACCTACTTATGGAAATGAGGACAGGGAGAATTTATTAGCTTGGATTTGCTTACTAACAGATGCTAAATACAACGATGGCTTGTGATGCTGCAAATAAAATTTAAGTAATAGCAAATGTGTTTGGTGTAAATATGATACAAATAAACGTGTCGTCGGATCAATAAAGGAAAAAAAGAAATATTATTTCCCATGATTGCTCCCCATTTGTCGGCCCACGGAATTGACCAATGGTAAGTGATTCTCGGAACACTTCCGGTGAGCGGCAGTGAGAACGAGGCAACATTAGAGGCCCAAGAAAACAATCAGCAAGGTAAGTTCAAGAAAAAAATGTTTTGGAGTTTGCCTAGGACAAAATTATTGTGCATGGACCATAATCATAAAATGGACTTTGTCTGCAATTATACAGCATTTTTTGCATGTGTGTCGTTACTACGGTCGTTCCTACCAGGTTAAACACCGACAGCAAATGACACTCGGTGACACTGCCAAAGTCACATTCACAGTACCCCTTCAGTACCTGAAGTCTAGTGTCAAATAAATAAATAAATTAGTAAATAATAGATTTCATCATGAAATGAAAAGACATATAAATAAGCTGCAAAATGACTAGTCTACTATTATGCTACTTAAGTTATCAAAACAAGTTATTAATATTTTTAGTTTTTTTAACAAAATGTTTTTTTTAAATTTATCAAATTGATTGCCATATATGTCGTTAAGTGCATAGTCTATAGATACACCACAAATCATCAAGGTATAAGTGATATCAAGAATGTGTTAGTATTTCTGCATTTTTAACGTTGTCATCTAAATACTGCTGATGATTTACGCCACCTAGGCCGTGGAGGGAAAACCTCATACATAATTTATCTTGCATTCATGTTTTTGTTCATAGTTCCACACGTATAAGGAACATTTCACTCCTTACAACTTGCCAATGTACACACAAGTGCATGTGTCAAATGACCCCCAAACCAAGTGCACCTTTATGTCACTTGCTACTGACATATTATCATCATATGTATCCTCATGTTTAACTCTTAAATATCCAAGTCATTTCTACATGAAGCCTAGATTAAAGATTTGAAAGCTTGTGGTATATTTTGTTGAGCCTACCAGCAACCAAAAAGCAAAACTACATGTAGCAATACACTGACCAAAAGTGGAAAAAGAGATTTTAAAATAGGTCTCAATTAAGTATTGCACCAGTGGCAATCATGTAAATTTATGTAAAGTCTGTTCATGTGTCTTGTCCGATTTGGCTTTTCAGACCTCTAGGCATTTTTAGCAATTATTTTTCTATATATGTACTAGGTGTTTTGTAAAACATAATTTATTGGCTTTGTTCAATTTTGGAAGAGTAATGTCCATAAGTAATTTGCCTTCAAGGCAATATGAAAAGTTGATCAAAGTCACTTAACAATCTCTTTTCGTGAAATTTGTCAAATACTTGGCATGTTTATACAGGGATATGATCTCATATAACTCGGAATGGACTCTTGAGGCTCACAAGACTATGATCTAAGATGTTATATAGCAAATACCTAGGTTATTAATCAATATTCTGTGATCTTAAATTCCACATTACAATCAGTAAAGTGATAGGAAAGGCTGCTCTAAGGCTTAATTTTGGGATTTATACTACATAATGCATTGTTCAATTAATTGTTGTATTGATCTTTTGAGTCACTTGCTTCAGGATGAAAAGGCTAATTTTGCTTATTGCTTTACATAATGATGTTATTGCTGACAGGATTTTGTGGTATTGATCATGTAAAACATGCGTAAGTTGATGTGACAAATATGCAGAACACGTTCGGAATTCAGAGGATACTTTTTTATTCAAGTATAATTTTTTACTCTTTGTAAATGGTTAACCCAATATTTCTGCAATGATGATTCCGTATGGCAGTCTACAGGAAGTTGATTTATGAAACTGGAAACAGATAACCTTTTGACATTCCCTTCCAGCTATTAACTTCAAACTGTAGAGGATTGAAAAACTTTGTTTAAATGTACCCATTAAAACTGACCTTAAACAACCCATTTGAATTCTAAGAATTAAACTTTTGATAACACATAATGACAATAGGAAGTATTTTTTCATCACAAAGTGCGATGTACTGTCTATAAGATGGTGTGATTACGGAAAAATTATCTCAATTCCAAGGATATTCAGCAAGCTATTTTTTTAAAATTTAATTTTTAATTTTAATTAAACTTGGCACAAGAAATTAAATTTATTTTTAAAAAAATAATGCAGTTTCTCATATCCTCTTCTTCACAGATGTTACCCTAACCAAATATCTACATCCAAAGACCCCAGACACAGTTGAAATGGCTGAGAGTAGAGAGGAACCACTGGGCCTGCCACAGAATGGCCAGAGTGAGTATTCATAGTCTAAAGCTAGTTTTTATTTATTCTGTTATCTTTATTTCTATATTTTGCTATGTAAACAAACAGTAGCATTAGAAGTATAGCTAGCATAGTAGCTTGTGGCATTTTAAGCTGTATAAAATTTTATTAAATCTGTGGCCATAATTTAAAGGTTGTGTTTGAGATAAATATATATATGTATATAGTTAAAAACACTTTTTAACCATTTGTTAAATATTATTCTTGTGCCAGAAGGGCGTTATTTTGTTTTAACAATGTAGGCACGGGTTGCCTATGTATTCATAATTTTTTTAATAAAAAAATTATTTAAATATATCTGGGTATAGTACTATAACAGTGATTAATAAATAATGTTAAAATATAAAAGCACCATATAAGATGGCAGAGAGAACATCTTAAGGAACTCACAATATTTTACTGATCAATCAGTGGTATAAGATAAAAACCTAAGTCTCGCAAAAAATTAATAAAAAAATTGACACGAAAGAAGTATTGAACTTCCCTGGTCATGTGCGTGCTTTACATATGGTGACCAGACTGATAAAAGATTAATATATTGATACCAGCAGTTAATTAGAACCACAGGAGTCTGGGTGGGACCTGTCACATGATCCGTGCTGCCTATTGCCGCGGCTTAAAATAGAATATCATCCTGGTATGTGATTGATAGGGGACCAGGAAATGAGGCCAGTCGTTTCGTTTACAGATCAATATGGTTATGAGGTTTACTTTCATTTGCACGCATATGGGACACAAGTTATGGTAAGACTTTGTAGGTGTAGTTACTAGTTTAAATATAAGGATTTATTTTGGGTTGATGTTTGCAACGACATAGGCTTTTTGTAATTATGGTGGTGTGAACAATATTGTCATTATTATGTGATTAGATGTAATACCATGATGGTTATTAGTGTGTCTGGAGATAGGATTTAGCATTAATGTTCCAGACCTCATATCAGCTGATATACATGTTCCATTTGAGGATTGTCTTGCAATACATATACATATAATATAATATTTAAAGTTTATATATGTTTACATGGGCGCATGTGATATAAATCAATGTATATTTCACATATTGAGAAATTATCATTGAAAGGGTATTCCTTTTTGGTAGGGAATAAAAGTGCTTATATTAAGTATTGCATTTTTGTGTTAGAATATATTAGGCAATGTTTAAAGACCGACTCATTTTTACCAGGGACTGGTAAAGAGTGACAACACTTTTATCTTCCCTTTTAAAGGGAAAGTTGATAACCTGTATCTTCATTGCATAGGATTTTCGTCACTTCATGTTCCATTACACATCACCTTAACTACCTTGAACTTAATTGGTAGGAAAAGAAGTTAGAAAAAATGTTTTTGAAAGCAAAAAAAAAAAAAAGAAGAAGAAGCTTATGTAGAGGAATATATTATGAAGTGAACTTTATGTGAGTTTTCATTATCTGATATAAACTCTAATGAAGATTACAATATTTATAATGGTTGACTCATACCTTCACCGCCAATACTTGATAAATATTTGCTTATTTTCCTAATCTTGGAATAATTTCTGAGCTTAGACACATGGGCCCACTATATAATTATAAACACAATTACATCTTTTGAAGGATAAGGTTGGAACAAAATCACCAGCTGTGGTCAGTATTGACCCAGGGGCCGGTTTCACAAAGCAGTAGTTAGTTAGCGATCGGAGGTAAGCCTCTCGCTAGNCGGTAGACGGTTTCGAGACTACGGTGAGTAACGAGAGAACTAACGACCGAACTTTACGACTGAACTTAGCGATGAGTTAACGACTGCTTCGTGAAACACCCCTCGAAAATCGCTAAGTTTGCTCGTTAGCGAGGTAGTTCAGTAGTTAGTTGTTCTAACTAACTACTGCTTTGTGAAACCGGCCCCAGATGTGGTCATTTACAGGTCATAACCTATCTGATTGGGGCACGTTCAGGGGCTTGGAAGGACTGTGAACTATCTGCTTATAACCTGTGTGATAACTAAAATATTTCAAATTAAAATTGATTTTGTTGAATCAGGCCTAGTTTCTGTGGCTTGATGTAATTAGTCACTATTCATCCTATGATTGTGATCTTAATTCACCTGTAACGGAGATTTTTTGTCTGGTTTTCTTTTCCAGGATGATGTTTTTTTTTCATAAGAATTAGAAATAGTTAAGGTTAAATAGTGCACACAAGTCATTCATTGCACTGAACAACAACTGCCATATGAAAGTCAAGGCCTTACTTTTGTTCTCTGAAATTCCTGTTATTCACATAATGGGATTATGAGTGATCTATTGGGGTAATGTCACATTCTTCACATTGATATCATTAATCCACTCTTTAATCTCTGTTTATCCTAGTAGGGGCACCAGGTACTCGGAGTCTGTTTTCTGATGAAGAAAAATGCATATGACTGAGTAATTTTGCATAACCACAAGATGACATTAGTGGAATAAATAAATATCTTCTAGAAAGCAGACGGCAGTAGGTGATGTTTTGATATAACCAACTATAGAGTCTGGTATTTTTTATGTTTATTTTTGGCATTGCACCAGATTTTGGGTGATTATAATAAAAAGAGAACAATAATGGGAAATTAAGTCAGATCAAAATGATGAGCACTAAATTATATTTTCTATTACTCTGACTCATCAGTTACATTCTACATCCTAGTAAGCAAAATCATATTGTGGTTTGGCATTAATGCAATTTTCTTTCTTTAGAAATTAGAATAATAATCATATTAGATTGATTTAATACCAATTCCCCTGCTCTCCTTCTTTTTGACGTCATCCAAGGATTGATCGTGTTTTGTCTCTTGCCAATCCTGTGTCCCAAAAAAATATTGTCCTCCTCACAATTTACAATTTGTTATTTTTGTTGGCCCTAGGCAGTATCATGTTGGAATATTTTGTCTTCAATTCCTCCCGTGTTTTGTCCTGATTTGTGATTGGCAACTTGAAGTATAGTATGTAGAGATCCACAAGCTGTTGTGTACTTGGAACTTCGGTCATATTTGAGCATGGTATAAGTATGAGATACGCCAGCTGGGGATGACATACATTGTCAGTGCACGACACATGAGGCGGGAATACTGCTATTATTGTTGTTGTTGTTTTCTTTATTGTTGTCATTGTTACCGTTAGTACTGTTACCGAGAATCAGAGTGCATTGTTTGCTGAAAAGCTATAGCGTTGTTGGTCTTTTAACTGCTCTGGGATAAGAATTGATAGGCAGAGCTGTTCTCATTTGTACAAAAGAGGCTCTTTAAAAACTGGAACTTAAAATTTTGAGCACGAACAATGTTTGGAAATGACTTTGCTGAAAGGGCTGAACCAGACACAAAAATGTGGATAGTTGAATAGGCTTTATTTGGTGAGTTGACAAGCATGAGTTAGAAAAGGGTAATTGCTCTGTTGATTATGTGTTCTTTGACCTTATTTGATCTGTAGTGTTAAAGAAACTGGCATATCAACTTGACTGACAAGCCATTATGTTTTTTTTTTTCTGCTACCAACGTCTGCTGACATTAAACAGTTGATAGCATGACGTAAGTTGGTTTGAATATTAACCGTCTCCTTCTGTATCAGAAAACTGAACCCATTATTTCTGTATTACATGTTATAGTGTACATATCAATATCAATTCTGCTTTCAGTCCAGCCAGCAGATGACTCTACTGAAGAACACACCAAGCAGCCATCACAGATAACTCTGCCCTGGGGAGGCAGTAAAGACAGGATGGCATTCCCACCAGCCTTTAACATAGACACTGATATCCGTCCAGGAGAATTTGTGATGAGGACGTTGTTTGCTGAATTCTTTGTTTTAGCGGAACAGAAAATTGAATTGGTCCTCACAGAGCCACTGGTGGGTAAACTCCAGTTCATTTTGAAACTTTGTTGTAAAACTGGCTGCAAAATACAACAGTACTATGAAAATTTAAAAAAAAACTAAAATTTTTATACAATTTTCCTCTGTCTGAGATGGTTTCTAAATTTAAGCGAAATAGCAGAAGCATTGAATACAAATTTTTTAAAGGTTTTTTTTAACTAGCCAAGTTGTATAACATGTTTTTATTTTGGTTAAATGAAATGGCCATCTTATCAAAATTAAAAGTGAATTTTAGCAATAGCAACATTTTTTGTAGCTGACACAATCTAGAGAAATGTCATTTACAGTAACATAAACACCATGGCACATCTTGTGTAATAAAAAACAGTTATTTTTACTTTAAGGGATTGGTTTTATAAGTATTAGCATAATGATAGAGTGTGGATGTCATGTTATGTGTGGTTTAGGTTATTTTTGAACCAGAAGGTGTTCATTAAAAGTATCATAATTCACTTCAGGTTGACAGGTCATGATGAAAATTTCTTTAATTTTGTTGTTGCTGAAAATTTGAAAAGCTGTTTGCCTTAAGCCTTTGTTTTGTGTATGAATTTTAATGCAAGTAACTTATAAAAGAAATGACATTTTGATTTATAACTAGTTTTATATTTACAAGATAAAAATAAAAAAAATTGCATGACATACAAACACTACAACCCTAAAATAATGAATTCACACAATATTGATGATAAATAAAGGTCCTTATTAATCTAGTCAGTGTGATAATTTTTTTTACAGGAAAGACCCCTGTCCAAGTCTTTACAGCGGAAAGAGGACACAGAGTTTGATCAGGTATGAACTTATATTCATTTAGGATGGAAAAGTGGTGACTTAGAGAAATATTTTTATCGTATGTTAAGATTTATTTTCAAAAAAGGTATGTGTTTGTTGATGCACTTATTTCATGTGGAGTGTTTGCCTGATGAAGACAGTCACGTTATATTTCTTCAAATCTATACAGCAAGACCAAAAATAAATTCAAGTTAATTCAGATAAAATCAATATAATCTATGATGTATGGCAGAGAAAAATTATCTATTACACATTATTCAGTTATCTTGGTCAGGTAATAAAACCCAGGGCAATCTGTTACATGGTTAATTGTATTATAATTAAAGTGGTAATGATAAAAGTGGTGAGGTAGTGACCAGTACAACATGGCGGCAGGCTGGGGATAATTGATTAATATTATAGCAATTATGTTTTTAACTCTACAATTATTTTTTGAAGATGAACAACTGATGCCAATACCACATTAAAAATATTTAAGTTCCTTTACAGAAATGACTTTTATGTGTAAAATTAGGATAATTAATATTAGGATAGGATAGTTAAAATTTAAGAAATTTACGCAACATATGTTTCTTGGTCCATTATTTTTAAAAATAAAGTAAAAGAATGTTAAATGCACCAAAATTACTCTTAAATGATAAATTATTTAAATCAAAGTCAAGGAGGTAATAATAAGTGCAGAATATTGAATTATTGAATTCAAATAGCTGCCAGGTCACATCATAATGGAAATGTCAGTGTGAGGTCTAACCACAATGTAATAGCTATGTTGATGATGGAGTGTTCACAGTTGATAAGGCACATGTGCAGTTAGGACAGTGCAGCTTTTGCTCTACACTATTTGAACACAGTTTTTGCCGAACTATCTTCAAGTGAAGACTGGTGTGCTGGTTGGAAATGAATTCATATTTGAAATTAAAAAATAAATAAAATAATGTTTTTACACTGATGGGTGCCTAATTCAGAAAAGTGATCATTTTCTAGTTATATTGATGGATCGCCTCAGAGTAAAACTGATGTTTGATATTGAAACTGAAAACAATGATTAGAAAATTTGATATTGTTATTACACTTAATTGAATCATGGGAAATAGTTGAACAAAAGCTCATGAGGAGATATAAATGTAGATATGTTTTCTTGTCCTATTTATGCTGGCAAGTAGCATCCTTATGTAACAGCATTCAGAATCAGCTAATATAGAGGCAAACTGCTTTGTTGTGCAATAGTGTGGCACTATCAAAGAATCAAATTTAATCAGCTTCCATCTATTTTGTAGCTGTTAAGCACATTAGGCAATGTGGCCGAGCACTGTCTTCCCTCTCTGCTGAGGACATTGTACAAGTGGTTTGACAGGCAGTGTCCACCAGATGGCTCTCTGCAACATGAGCTCAAACAAAAGATGAAAAGTAAAACGGCAGCGTGAGTTTCTCCATGATTATAATGATATCTGAGGGTTTTTATTTGTATTGTATACGAATTTGGGTGTTTTTAATATGTAAATTTCCATTTTTAATGACATAAATTACTTGTTTTTATAACTAAAACCTATATTACATGTATTGCTGTTAATTTTACAGCTAGATGTATTAATATTTTGTGGGTATTTTTCTCATTCCAAAGCATTGTTATTTGAATAAAAACTTATTATAAAAACACTGATTCTTCACTATTGTGCTTTGAAACCAAACTATTGTCAGGAAATATTAATCTGTTCTTTATTTGTTTGAAAAAGCCAATGTTTTTATCTCTATTTAGGGACAGGACAGAAAGAGAATACTTATTGGAAAGAAGAGAGGTGAGAACTGCATAAAAGGATTTTATAAAGATTATATTATAAAATATTTTTGATCTCGGGCAAGATTTATATAATATCAATTGCATTACACGTCTGATTTCTTATATTTCGAGCCTTTTCATTCTTTACTTGTGTTTAGTGCTAATTATTTTTATAAGATATAATGTAATTGCTCATTTAATACTTTCAGCTTGCTGTTGATTTCCTTTACTGCTTAGTTCTCATCGAGGTGTTGAAGCAGGTAAGTGACATGAAAAAAGAAAACTAAGAGAAAGGTGCTGTTTGAGAGTGAAATACAACATGGTGTTAAATTTGTCACATTAATGAAGTACCTGTAAAGAGTCGATTTTTAAATTTATCTGAATCAAATAAATGTAAGATGCTTTTTTGACATTTGTGAGAATTTCATCTATATAACAGAAACTTTGTGTTTTTAGTTGCCGTTCCATCCAGGTCAAGACGACCTGATCACCCACCTTCTCCTGCAGGCATTTAGGCATTTTAAATACAAAGACATGTGAGTAGGAAAAAAGAGGATATAAAAATTGTGTTTACAGTAAACAAAACATTTTGGTTGATTATCTTGGAAGGCAAAAATACAAAGAGTTTGCAGCCACAGATATTGAACTCTGTCAGATAATAATCTTTAAAACCTGTTTCTTTTATATTGCAAAATACTATTACATGTACATTCTTACTGAAAAACCTAATATTTTAATCTTAAACTAGATATTAAAACTAAATTTATATTATTAACTTCACATATGTATAATACAATTGTATATGAATTCATGATGTGTCATGAAATGAGTAGATAATTTTATATGGAGATGATGTGTTCTTTCCACACTGCAGCCCAGCCAGTAGCCCCAATGGGACCAATGTGTCCACAATATCAGACTTGTATGCAGAGGTGATAGGGGTCCTAGCACAATCCAGGTATTAAATAACAACACTGGTATTAATATGTATTACAAGCATATATTTTCTAATATAGTGATTGCTCATTAATGGATGGTGAAAGGAACGGTCTCTTTGGGAAATGTAACTGCAATATTGCAACAATGAATATGTAATGTATAATTTGTGATATTAAATTACTGAGAATGGATTTGAAGAAGAATTTTTTTCCTGTACTGTAATTGCCGCAGAGAGTTGTACTGATTGAAAAAAAATAACTCCATGTGTTAAATAAATGATTATAATATTATGTTATTTTTTATCTTAAGGTTCCAGGCAGTACGTAAGAAGTTCATGTTGGAGCTGAAGGAACTGCGTAGTAAAGACCAAAGTCTTGCAGTTACACAGAGTGCCATCATCAGCCTTCTTATGGGACTCAAGTTCTTCAGGGTCAAGGTCTGTTGTTTTGGAACCTATTTAATATATATATATATATATATATATATATATATATATATATATATATATATATATATATTGCTTTATCTTTATGATTGCTTGAAAACCACAAATGAGAATAATATCTTGAGAGCTTGATTTGCTGTATTTCAAAGTTTTCAGTATGATAGATTTTGTCAAATAGTGCTGAGGAAATGATTTGGAATCTGTGCATGGCAAAATAAAATAGACTTGTATTTTTTTTCCTTTGTTTATGAATGGAGAAACTAATCCTTTGATAAAAACAACGTAAATTTATTACTATAGAATATTTTGTTCTGCTATTTTCCAGATGCATCCAATAGAGGAGTTTGAGGCTTGTGTTCACTTCCTTCAGGAGTTGGGCAATTATTTCCTTGAAGTTCGGGAGAAGGACATCAAACATGCGCTGGCAGGATTGTTTGTGGAGATTTTGCTGCCTGTTGCTTCTGTGAGTGAAAGGATACTGATATTATATGAGAAATATATTTTCACAACATCATTGTCTTTTCTATAATAACCATATAATGGCTCATGTTATAATGCAATATTGTCACAGAGTTTTGAAAACTGTCAAAACTACAACACTCAAATTGTTTGAACCTGTTGTTTGACTTAGTGTAGTTGTTAACAAATCGAATACAAAAACACCTGAAAGCAATGGACATGGATCTCAAATGATCTGTGGAATTTGTATATAAATGTGTTGAGTTGACAAAACTGTCACTATTCCCTGTTCCATTCCAGGTGGTCAAGCATGAAGTCAACGTCCCTGTGCTGAAGAATTTTGTAGAAAGTCTCTTCACCACTACTACAGAAATGAGCACCAGGAAGAAACACCAGCTGGTAAGATTTTAGTTTGTTGCACAGTTTTAATTTCCCTTTTTTGTCAAATTAAAATAAAACTGGGACATTAAAAGTAAGAAGGGAATATAGTCTTACCCTGTATCTTTTTGTATTCCTGATGTTCACCATTTTCTAAAAATTTCAGGTATGTAAAGAGAAGTCGAGTTCCTAGTAGCATATAAAACTTCACATAATAATATACTTTCATTGTATATTCCAGGCCCTGTACCCCATGTTAACGTGTTTACTTTGTGTGAGTCAGAAGTCATTTTTCCTGGCCAACTGGTCTCCCTTCCTGACCATGTGTTTGACACAGCTGAGGAACAGAGACCCTAAGATGTCCAGAGTGGCACTGGAGTCACTCTACAGGCTCTTATGGTGACTCTCTCTCTCTGTCTCTCTGTCTCTCTCTCTCTCTCTCTTGATTTAAAATTATGACACTTAAATTAATTCAAATGTTTCAAATACATTTCTGTTGATAAACGTTATTGTTACTGCTCTTTAAATTGCAGAATGTGTGGATGCACAATCAGGATTAAAAAGAAATTAATTATGCCAAAAATTCAGATACTTTCCATAAGCCTTCACCGTAGCAGTTTTTATCCTTTTGCATCTTCTATTCTCTAACCCAGCCACAAAATAGAAGGTGTATTGATAATTGTCATCATACACTGTATTATATCATCCAGGGTGTATATGATCAGAATCAAATGTGAGAGTAACACGACCACGTTGAGTAAACTCCAGAGCATCTCCAGCAGTTTGTTCCCAAAGGGGGGCAGGTCCCTCATTCCAAAGGACACACCACTCAACATCTTTGTCAAAATTATACAGTTTGTTGCACAGGTACGACGTGCTCTTCATTTGATTTGTATTAAAGTAGCTGATATCCTAAAATGGCCAGCTCTATAAGTGCATGTACAATCCTAGATTTCATACATATTGTCTTTTATTTTTTCGTTAATATTTAAAGGTTAACTAGCAAGAAATAACCACATAGCTACATGAATTAATATCCTGATCATGTCTCAGAAAAGTTTAAAATTTCTGATATTTAATTTATAACAACACATTACTAGACATGTAGCATTTCTCTATTCATTTAACCCTTTGATGTTTGCTTGAATTCTGAACCTTGGTTTTCACTTTTTTCATCAATTTTTAAAATGTGCCATGCATTTATTTTTTAATTATTTATCAATTCCAGGAAAGGCTAGACTTTGCCATGAGGGAAATAGTCTTCGATTTGCTGTGTGTTGGTAAGCCAATCCGGGTCGTAAACCCGCAACGTATGAGCGTGGGCCTCCGTGCCTTCCTGGTAGTGGCAGACAGTTTACAGCAAAAAGACGGGGAGCCTCCCATGCCTCAGACCGTAGGGGTGATGCCATCTGGAAACACCCTGAGAGTCAAGAAGACTTTCTTGAATAAGATGTTGACTGATGGAGTGGCCAAGACCATAGGGATGTCCAGTTATTATCCACAGATAAGGAAGGCATTTGATGGGATACTCAGGGTGCTGGACCGTGAAGTGGGCAGGAATCTAGCCATGACCAAACCTGAGAATGTGAATAAAGACCTGGAGGAGCTGATGATGTGAGTTAGAAATGGAAACCGGTTGGAAAGGATAGGCCATCATAATGTATTTTGGGCTGTTTTTTCTCTCTCTCTGCAGAATTATAACTGGTAATCTTTGGAAGTGATGCAGTTGCAAGGCACTTGGTCTTTTTTCCAATGCATTGTAACTGGAAAATATGATTGAGGTGCATTGAGTACTTTTTTAAAAAAATTATAACTGGTACTTTGGAATCAGTAGGTTTGCAATGTTTTGAGAGTTTTTTTTTTCTGTCAAGTTGAGACAAAAAATAAATTTGACATATTTCATGAATATTAGACTAAGTGTCTATGTGAAATGAGTAATTTGTAAGATGTTCTACAGTTATTGTATATGCCTTTTATCGAATACTATAACAATAGAAATATTACTTTATGTTGACCAAATTGTCCTTTTTCAGAGGAGAAAGGAAAGCTAAGATTGATCTATTCCGTACCTGTGTAGCGGCCATTCCTCGTCTG
Source organism: Lingula anatina (assembly GCF_001039355.2). The sequence continues at coordinate 7,511 of NW_019776189.1, read as the reverse complement.
TTCCCTGAGGGCATGCAGAAGTCTGAAGTTGTGGATCTTCTTACACGACTCATGATTCATGTTGATGAGAAACTGAGAGAGTAAGTTTGTCAAAAAATGTATACTTTGATTACAAACCAGCTTCCATATTACAGTGAGGTCTGATTTAAAACAGGCATAAAACGATAATATTCTAAACTAGTGATCAAAGGGGACGAGAACAACAGTAAAGAATTTAAACTCATGCCATATTACAGTATGAAAACTATGACAGTCCTAATTATAATAATTATGATGGTGTTCTGAATTGTGTGAAATTAAAACAGAATTTATTTGGTTAGGTATTTCAAATAATTGGATTTTTGCAGGCTATAAGGTCTAAATGTGATAAAATAATTTTTTGGGTGTTTAAGTCACCTCAAGTGTATGACTAGTGTTCAGTGATGTTCTCTTATTGTAGGTTGTCACTGCAAGCACTTCAGAACCTTGTACTGGACTTTCCAAGTTGGAGAGAAGATGTTCTACATGGTGAGTTGATAAAATCTGCTAGGAGTCTAAGCGTTTGTAGATTAGTTTAATGTATGAATTAAAAGAATTTAACTTCCATCTAATAATGCAAAATTTTAACTAAGTGTTTGAAGTTAGAGTAATAGTGAAACAATAATTACAGTAATAATGGTAATATTAATGAGGTTTTGATTTATGTTTCTTATAAAGTAGTGAATTTAACAGACTTAGTGTGGTTTAATGTTCATACTATCTGTTTCCAGGCTTCATTCAGTTTGTGCAGAAAGAGATTGGTGACTCATTCCCAGGTCAGCAGCATTTGGACAACTTTCTCCGAGTCCTACTACAGTTCCTGACACAGTGGAAGACAGCCGCCCAGGCTCCCTTTGGTGCTAAAGTAAGATAACTCGAGGAGGCTTTGCTGCCCAGTCCATCTTAAGTTCTGAAGTAATATAAGTCTAGCAGACTTTGCTGCCCATTCCCCCTTTGGTGCTAAAGTAAGATAACAACTCCAGCTGGTTTTGCTGTCATATCATCCATTGATAGTAAAGTAGGATTGCTCCTAATTGCTGTTTATGTAATTTCATGTGCATATTTTGGTGAAGTGTATATATGGTGACATACTTATGGTGGACATTGTATATTTGTATGTATGTAGGGTGAAATATGTATGTGGCTCATGGCTCATCCCTCAGTATTAGCCCTCTTAAACATTTCCTACCCCCAAAATTTTTGAATTTAAATTTTGCCTTTCTAAATGATTCGTGGAAGAACACGAAATATTAATTTGCTCCATTTTTTTCCAGGATAAATCTGAAAACTTGGAGCTGTCTGCCCACAAGCTTCCCTTTGACCGCAGCAGCCATGCTAACGTGATGAATGAGATTGAGGGGTTTGCCCTGGTCATGCTGTGTAACTGTAAACCTCTGACACGTAAACTGGCAGCCTGTATACTCAAGGAGGTCCGCACACTTTTCAGCATCCTGGGTACATCAAAGGTAAAGTTTTTGTCAATATTGGGGCTGCAGTTCTGTTTTATGTTTAATATATGTATACTCTCTTTTGAAGTCAAAATGCCCACTGCCATGAAGATTTGTAATATGCCAAAATAGAATATTTCACAAAATAATTGTCAAAAAAATTACATATATTCTAATGTCGGTTTTGAAATAGTAACTAGACTCATGATTAAAGATATAAAATGATTCATTGATCGATAATGACTGCAATTTATTGTCAATACACATAGTTCAAATGATAGTGACATATTTTATTTTACATTATAAGAAGCTGGATGAATTTTATTTTCTACGTCCAGGTTGATGACCCCTGTGTAATAGATGTCATAGACAAGGCCATGCCAAATATTATAGAGAAACTGCTGCCCTATCTGCCATCACAGGAAAAGGTGAGGTTGTCTAGTCACAGTTGTAGTTTATGGTAGAATATCCACATCTTACAGGGAACTCGAGATCGAAAAATTAGAATATTGAGGCCTTGTACTGTTCATTTGCTTTATATTCATGTTTTTCACAGATTCTTTTAGTGTCTTGCATGATACCTGTTTTTATACAGACTCTATAAATAGAAGTCGTCATTGGAAACAGAAATGAGTTTTAATGTTTATTATTTGAATTTCCATGCATGAAAAAATAAATTAGAGATTTCCCGTATGTTTTGCCACAAAAGTGTGAAATTTGATTTCTTTTAAGATGCAGTTTCTTATTCTACTTACTGCTTTCCAGAAAATTTGATTTGTTATAAAAAACACACATTCCTCCTCCATCTCTCTAATGTGCCAATTAATCTATTTGATTCCACATAAAATGGATTGGAATGCATCTCCCTATCCTCAGTCGATTTAATTTCTTATAATAGAATACATCTCCTCCCTCTCTCTAGAACGCCATCCAGTCAGCCTCCAATATTGACCTACAGTGGCTGTGCGAGAGAACATCCGCCGTGTGGGTCGCAGGTTATCACGAGCACAACATCACCCTGGACACCAGTCGGTCAGGGGCGGTCACCAACGAGTTTGACCCCTGGGTGGTGTGTCTGGCCAATTTCCTTGGTCAGGACTGCCTGTACACCAGCTGCCCCCATGCTATAGCCCATGCCTGGCCCATTGTGTACTACAGGCTACAGTCCTATATGGATCCTAATGTGTAAGAGAAGTCATGCCTGGTGTCAATTCAGAATGTATTTAGTTTAAGCCAAATAACTGATTTTACCAAGTTTGTAAAAAAAAAGAAAAAAAGAAGTCATATTAATATTTTCAAGATTTTAAAGCATTTTGCTAAAGCCATAGCCTAGGGCATGTCAAAAGACAAGAATAGTTTACCCAATTTACCAAGTAAATGAGACTTTGAGACTTTGAAATGTTCAGATCTCTCAATTATGGGACTTTTAAAATGATAGAAATCCATGCAGTTAACAAGAACAAAATTTTGCACATAAAAGTACCTTATTTTGCAAATTTGTGGATTGTTAATTTGTCTGTTTTACCTCAAACTGTAGGGAATAATTTAGTGATAGTTTAAATGCAAGCTTATTAAACAAGATTTCTTCAAGATATATATTGTATCCAATGTATTGTAAAAAAATTATATATATAATCTTACAATCCAGCAACCCCTCCATAGTAAGTGACACCCGCTCGTCGTCCATCTTGAGGTCCGGCAGTAAGAAGATGGCCAGTGAGAAGGACCTGTACAATAACCTGTGGAGGAACTATGTGGTGTTTGCCTGCTGTATAGCCCCATCAGGACCAGGTGCCACACCCAGGTGCTCGTCTCCAGAACTCAGGTGAGAAGAGAGAGGAGAAGTGGTGAAAGAGTGGATTTTTTTACTGATATTGCTGTGAATGGGATTTGAACATTTTCTCTCAATGTATTTGTGAAAACAGTTTGGGCCTATGGTGTTGTTGTAAACCTTACTTTCTTCTAATGATAAGTTATCTGTATGAAAGGTTACCAGAATTTTATAAGAAAATTAATAAAGAAAAGAGAGATATGTTGTGGAAATATTGTGGGAAATTATTGTATTTCCTTTTTTTCTTCTTACTCAAGATTATTAGATATATCTGAGTTATATAGATAATTTTAATTATTAAAACTCCCTTACCAAAATTCTTGTGTAAAATCTGTTATGTGTTTCAAAGTTTTTTCTTTTGAAAATGCTGATAATCTGATGCATATTCTTTTTCAAGGACACACAACTCCTACAATAGCCATACTAAATGTAATCCTGTCATTCCATGGTTTCAGCTCATCCCCTGAGAGTTCATCCTCAGAGCGGTCAGAGCCACGTCCAGCAGGTGTCATCACAGTGTGTGCCAGTAACCTGTTTAAACAGCTCACTCCTCTCATTCGCAGTGATGCACTGGACACCAGAGAGACCATCGTCAATGGACTGGGGAGATGCAACCCAGACTCCTTCAGGTGTGCACTAAATGCTGTATCACAACTGATTTAACTGACATTGGTTTTGTAATCATAAGGGACGCGATTTTTTTTTTCGACTATTCGCGGACTCCAACTTTTTGGGTGGTGTTAGTGCTTACAACAGTAATGAGATTTTTCTACCAGTGGATTTCCTACTTGTTGGGGGCCAAAAAGTTTCATTCCTGCATAATACATCTCAAACTGTTTTTTCTGAATTTCAAAGTTGAACAATGTTCTCTGTCCATTTCTTTCAAGAATCTATTTTGGAAAACAGTCTACTTTCTTAGAAATATTTTCTGTATAATTAAGAAAGCAAATGTTCAGAAAAAAAGGAAAAATGAGTTATAATTGCTGTATTTGTTCCAGAGCCCTGGTGGAGGAGCTGGTACCATACATTAAGGAAGCCATTGACAGGAAGCAGGAGAAAGTTGCCAGGAGGAAGAAAAGAGACGCTCTTCGAGTTCTGCTGGTCAGAATATTTAAACTGCTGGCAGAGAACAAGACATTTGCTCACAGGTTAGTAAACTTGTTAATCATTACAGGGCTCAACATTAGCGGTAGCTCGTTAACCAAGGACCAGTACACTGCTAGACTGGGATACCAGTTCCTACCTGCCAGTGGCCCATCAAGCAACCTATGATGTTGTAGACATTTGCAACATATTTTCATGATTTGACACAACCCTGTGCTTTTTAAAATTGATGGCTACGGGCCTGAAATTGTTCCTAAATAATGTGTAGAATACACCAAAATGTGTAGAGACAGCAATCTTGCTGTGCCACACCTCTCCAGTTCACTAGTAACCCCAGTTTGTCTATTTCCAGCAATACCAAGGTGGTGGATGCTGAGAGGCACACCCTGAGTCCCACCTTTGTGGAGTACATAGATGGCGCTAGGATCTTCCTGGACAATGAAGGGGACAGAGAACAGCCCATGCTGCAGGAAATCAGGGTGTACTTTGCTGGGTTTGTTACACAGCTGATCATACACACACCAGGTAATAGGTTCAGACAAGGGCACTTGGTTACTTTAATATTTGTCCCAGAATATCTGTTCAGAGTATTATTGATTGGTGAATGCGTGCATATTTCAGTTATTGAAATAAAATGTGTTTTATTGACTTCAAGGATGAATCAGTTGTTGTAGATTATAGAACTGAGCAGAAATAATTGTCAGCTTGGTACAGGTATCAGCCAACAATCAGTATTTGTACACAAGCAAAATATTTTGAAATCTTACACTATACCTGACCACCTACCTAGGAGAAGGTCTGAACCAGATCATGTATGTGTTACTGTATTACAAGATTATACAAAGTTCAGCTTTGTCAGGTTTTATCTTTTCTTGAATAATTTGATCTTCTTTCAGTGGAGTACAGATACTGCCTGTTATCGCGGGACCTCCGTTACAGCCTGTTCTTCTTGTTCGCTGGCTGGAGCGGCAGATTTGGGACCATGTTTGGAGCAGTAGATAGGAGGTAGACTCTTAATGTCAGGGAAAGATTTAGACATTATAGATGATGGTCTGAATTTTCTATAAAATTTCAGCTTTTGAATGATTATTTTTTAAATAAAATGGTTGATTTAATGTCTATAGGTAATTGTCAGCTGGTCTTGATCAATCAGCACCTGATGAATTTATTTTTGATGGCAATTTTCAAAGAAATTTGTATATTATATATTAATGTGGTCCTTTGACAAGCAGTATGGGGAGATATTGCTCTTGTTAATTCAAAGGAACTTGAGACTTGAACTTGAGTTAGGGCTTTGAACTGAACCATTGCTCTTTGTATCTGCAACTCTAAATAAGATATAGAAGGACAACTGTATACAGTTGATGATGTTTTCAGGCAAAGTAAGCATATTATTTTGTATGTTATATATAAAAATCATATTTACAGACAAGGTAAAGATGAAGCCTGTACAGACTTTGAGTTGGCAGCTGTCCATGCCATGTCGGCCGTAGTGTGCTGTGGTCAAGTGTTTGACCCCTCTGGGCTTAACGAGGATGGCTACCTGTATAGCTGGTTAGATGTCCTTCTGGGGACACATGATGAAAAAGTAAGAACACCTAGACCACCTGAAATTCTCTTCTAATTTTTCTTATATACTGCATTCTGATTCATATGTTGTTTTCATCTAACTGACTCACCAATTATTATCTACAATTTACCTTTTTTCGGTGTTGATTAATTGGATATATATATGCCGATTTCTGTTGGAATTTGATATCTGGTGTTTATGACTATTATTTAGGTTCAAATACTGGTTGATCTGTTCTAGTCATAGTTTTTAATACTCTGAAGGTCTGCCATGTAGATTCTAATAAATAGATTGGAGGTCATCTTCGCAATGGTTAATACACCACAGTTTTATATTCAATCCATCACTAGAGGGAAAAAACAATATTTCGAAAAGTTGAGACATGCAGACACGTGTACATGCATGCACATGTAAGCAAGCCCACACATTGATATCATAAATAATTTGTAATTTCTGACCAACTAAAAATACAATTACTTTGTGAAGCAGACCAGACCATAATTAATCTCTGTTATACATTTAACTACAACAGTCTATATCTCTGAAACTCTTTATTTGGTTTCATGTTTTAACATTGTGTGCATTAGAAAAAATATTATTTTTCTTAGAAGTATATATATTTTTCCTTTCCTCTGCTGCTTTACTAGACACAAAGTCAGGTGAGTTAAGTGTGACTGCCTTGGTGACACTGTTTCCCAGCATGCACCAGTTTGTGCATTGTGAAGCAGTGGCAGGCTGTTTGGCGGTGGCAGCAGACGACATTTCATGACTTCCGGTTTACTTGTGTGCTTTTCATTGTCATTTGTTTACTTTTGCTGAACTTTGATGCCCTTCTATGTCATTCAATATTTGATGTAATTGTTCTCAAGATATGGTATTTGTGTTCCGTTTAAAATGTATTTCTATGACTTGGTGGTATAATAGAAGATATAAATGTTATGCTACAATTTTTTTCTCAAAAACCAGCCACTAGGCTAATGATTCACCCTGTTACAAATGTGTGTATTCTTGTTTAATTTTAATATTGTGTCACGTCGTATGTATATGTATCCCTCTTCACAAGGGTTTTATATGATGAATTTTACTGGGGTGTCAAACTTGAAATAAAAATTAAATAAAATTCAATCTTTGCTCATAGATTTGTTAGATGACATGTCTTGCTTTGTCTTTATGTTACTATTTGTACAGTTACATTTAGCAAGTACTGGGGCATATTGAGGAGAAATTTATTATATTACTTTCATTTACATGTGCGTAAATGGCTTTCCAACATGTTCTTTACTGGACTGTTTTCATGAACTGAATTTTTGTCTGTACTCCCATTTTTCCTATGTATGTATGTGACATACTGTTTCTGTATTGAATTTTTACATGCATAAAATCTGTTTCAGTAATTGCTGTTTCATTACTAAGTGGTTCAACGTACTTGTATAACAGAATGAAAGTGTTGCATTTTGCTTCGAGTGATTTGTTTGGCAATGTTCATTTTTTTTTTTTTTTTCAAACAAGTTGGTTATGTTTCAAAAGTGCTACAAGTTTC
>NW_019776188.1:0-86040 GCF_001039355.2 Lingula anatina | reverse complement strand
GGGGGGGGGGGGGTGTTAATTGATCTATTACTAGTACTTACAAGATTTCTAGCGACTAGTGTTACATTTGCTCCCTTTTTAGCTGCTGCCTTTGCAATACCTAGACCAATCCCACTCGAACCTCCTGTAACCTATAAATAAAACTCTACGATTATGTAGTTGAATTCATCCCTATACTGATGATTGAAGTAGCAGTTATAGACTAATATCCGTTTCAGTGCACATGCCTTTAGCAATCGATCTCCAAAGACATAGCATCAAAACCCATGTGTAAGCACTGATATATACTTGTTTTATTTTCAACATACAGTAGCTACTTTAGTACGTAAAATAAAGTGGCCAAGTTGAGTAAGGTACTAAGACGAGTTTTCTGAAATTTAGCAGTCAGTACTCTGTAGGGACATGCGCAGCAAACTCACCAAAACATGGGCACCTTGTACCTGAAACGCCTTTGGCGCTATAATAGGAGACAGTATATACAAAATTATAATAAATACAACAAAAGAACAAGCAACTATTGTCCAAAACATTTTGCGGCTCAGAAAAGTTGCAAGAAGCTGCAGCTGCTTTCTACCTCTACATGCTAAAGATCGACCGAGAGGAATCCAAGACAGCCCAGAGTCGTCACATCAACTGGGAGCACTAAGCTTAAACCTACTGGGGTAGAAATAAAATATGAAATTATCAAAACGTTTACTCATTGGATATTTAAGACCCAAAGTAGGTGGTTAATACTCACGGTCAAATTGTACCTGGTGTCAGGAAAAATTATTTTCATAATTACTTAAATAATTTTTATTTATTAAAATAATTAAAATTCAAACCATGGAAGGTAAACCTCCATGTTCCTACCATTCTGAAATGGTCCATGTAACCTAAATACACCAAGGAGTAATGGGCAGAGAATCTGTGCATTCATAAAAAAAATGAAAGTAATTTTTTTTTTATTTCAAGGAATACACAAAATTTCCTCTAGCAACATTTATTGCCGCATTTTGTATGTTATAATACACATTCGATGATATACACAGGTACTATGTCAATAAATGATATAATTATGGCAATCTACAGAATAGCCTGAATACTAAATTGTAGACTTCTTTTTAAAATAATTTCATCTCATAGTTTATGATATCAAAAAGACTTGTATGACACAATTATACTGGTACTGATAATCATAAACATGATCACAAATAACATGTCTAATAACGGCACCAAGTTTCTAAATGCTGAAATGGTAGACTAGATATTCAAATGTTAAGTGGAAGACTAAATCTCAAACAGCAGTTGTCAAAATTGGACAAACTTCAGCACCTACAAGACAGTATATACTTACTATACTACTTACTTATCAATATATTCTCTGAGAGACTGATAACTTGTCATTGTTCAAGATAATCTTGGTGATTCCATAATGATACTTTCATTGTTCTGAGTGAAAATTTAGATCCAAATTATTACCAGTTTGTTTGTTTAAAGGAAAAACGTTATTCGTCACAAAAATACCTTTATCTTTGAACTATAAGATAAGAAATTAGGAGCAATGAACAAACTGTATAATGGGTTGTTCTTTCTGTTTCATACATCTCATTTACACCGGCTACAAGATACCTAATTAAAGCCTCTATATAATATATTTCCAAGTTCATGTTATGTTATTTATATAATTCCTTGAACACTGGCAGATCTTGACCTTGACAAACAATGTGTTGGAAACAATCATACAATTCCCCTCAGCATCAAGTACACATCAAGGATACATCAGGGATGCCACAAATAGTGGGACTGGAGACATAGTTTCAGTGTTTTCCAACCATTTTGAAAACATTTTGTAATACGTGGCCCCTACCACTCCAGATCATCCCAAGTTTGAGAGATCACTGGAAATGTCACAGGCATGCTGACAACAAATGAAAATGTCCTGTCATCTCTGAATTTCAGGGTGCTGAAGGCATGATAATCAGTGTATCACAACTGTATAAGAAAATAAAAATCAAATACGGAATCATTTGCAATCTCTAGGACTTCCACATTTCTAGTAGTCATTTCCTTTCAGTCTCCCATTTAAGTTAGGAAAAAGTATGAAAAAAATAAAAAACTTATGGGACTAAGACTTCCCTACAAAAAGCTAGCACAAACATTTTATAAATATGCATATTTTGCGATTTTAAGTACTTTGTATATTTAAAATTGATGTATATATATATATGTATACCTATATATTTAAACGTAAATACATCAGATAAAAACTGTTTGTATGCGATATTAAAAATAAAAGCCCTATAATATTCAAATATATATACCAATGTAATTGTTTATAGGCTTCAAGACTGAAATATTTGGTTTAGACATCTGATATGATATGAAATGAAATAATAGCAAAACCTCACTGTATTATGTCAATCAGACGATAGCACTGTGAATCACCTGACTATGACAACAATACTAAATATTTCCACTGCAGATTGCACAATTAAATATTTTTCCAGTGTGTTAATAGAGACTTCCCCCTCTTTGTCTTTGCACTATTCAGCTGATATGTAAAATCGTACCTGCAATATAACTTAAAGCAATACCATGACAAGAGAGTTAATGCTTTTAACACAAACACACAAATGCTGACTAAGAAATTTACACTTAATCTCAAATGTCTTACAAACCACTGGGGTCTAAAAGGCATCTTGCTGATATTTGCACTGACAGATCTCTACAATTTTCTAGCAAGTTCAGACCATTGTAAAACTGCAAGATCGTGGTATGAGTAAATCTATGTTAATCTCATTCATAAATGCAAGATGAGTGTCACAACGTCACATCCTCCACCTAACCATTACCAGACTTTTTTTTTACAGCTTCTCTTTGAAAACTGGTTTGTCGTCATTTTTATTGCGGTGCTTCCTGTTGTCTTCCTGCACACCATCCACTAACTCGTCATCATCATCGACCTCATTTTTAGATTGGCAGTTTAGGCACATTGGCGTGCTTTTCCCGTAGTCCAGACACTCGCTGCTGATGCACTCACAGCACCCTTGCTCATGGAACCAGCGGAATCGCGCAGCGCCCATGGATTTGCAGGAGTACTTGCACTTACTGAGGGGCATACACTGCGACATGAAGGCCACTGTGCAGTTACGATTGTCTGACGGGATGTAGCCTTGCTGATGCCGCATCTTGTGCACATCTTTGTTGTTGGAATCTGAAGTAGTTATTTTAATACAATAACTAGGCAGGAAAAGCCATCAAATGCACAGACCTGTACCTCCTTCAATTGTTACTAAGATGACAATCTTGATTTATTTCAAAATTAGTAATGCTGATGGATAAAAAATGTTCATACCAAGGTCAATGTAAAGAGAAAATGAAAGAAACAAGCAAAATACATATGCCATTCATTTGCGAACCTTGCGGTAACTTAAAACCACATGATCTGTACTCAAACTATCCAACAGAGTAATTCAGTTAATGAATAAAAACTTGTATCAGGTTATAAAAACATTTACCCAAATAGTTTATATGGGGGGAAACATTAAGCCAAAGGTAAAAAATAATTTTGTCCCAAGAATCAAAATCAATCCTCACCAACATCAATGGTAAATTCCACCCCATCAAAGCCCTCTGGTTTGTACACAAAGCCAGGTAGCTCCTGATATGCTGGGTATGTGTGGATTGTCCAGCGCATGTGGACGTCTTCCTCGGCGGTCAGGATACGGAACAGTTCAGGGACAGGGTCAGCCAGGTCCTCTATAGAGCTGGTCTTGGTCATCATGCTGGCCTGAGTCAGCTCTGGACACATACCTGAAATTGTAACACCATGTATTTACTGACTGCAAGACACTGTATTCAGACAAGAACTGCTCCAGGACATAATTTCTATAAGTTAAAGAGGATTACACACATACTCATTACTTGATAACCTCTGATCTCATGATTGGAATTATAACGCAAGGCAAAACTTGTCAACTCCCTCATATAGTTTTCAAGATACACAGTGATAATGCCACACCATTTTCAAAGAGGAAGTAAAGAATTTATTGTATCTTATGCATAATTATGGTTAAAATGTACATATGGATATAACTACTGTATATGTAACTTCTATACTAGGTCTAGTTAGTATGTATAAATCTGCCATCATCAAAGTGTTCCCCTGATTGTGTTTCTAGTAAGTTTTCATATCATTATTACTGCTATAATTTTATTCTTAATTGTATTGTTAAGTGTCCAATAAAGGAGAAATTGCCATCTCTTCAGTTGAAAAAATGTGAATTCTACAGATACTGTATTTTCATTTACTTCATTCTTAAATGAGTGGTGGCAACAAAACTGAAAAGCAGACCACCTCATAGTTCTATTTTATATGTAAAAACACCACACACTACATAAAGAGATATATATTTCAATTATTCCAAAATTATGTATCAAAAAGATTTATATTTTTTGCCCATTGAAAAGGAGGCATTTCCATACGAGTATTTTTATGGCTGAATGTACACATACACAACACACCATTTGCACAGTTAACAAAAAAGTTCTTAAACCCCCATTCCCATTTCGTCATTTTAAATTTATTTTTCTAGTTAAAACTAAAAACACTGAAGCTGTGAAACAAAATCATATTTTACACTGGAGAATTCTCAAATTCAGAAAAAGTGAGAAGAAAGAGTGGAGGCAAAAATACAGTTATACCCATCAACAGCATGTATTTTAAATAGTCCATATTCATTTTCCTCCCAAAGCAAGACTTACCAACACAGGAGCAGCACTCTGTGTACAGGTCCTCCAGACACTGATGGCACCCTTTGCAGCAAGTGCAGTTGGACATGTCTACCATGTTGCACTCACAGGCATCTATCAGCTGACACTTGCTGACCAACGGGGCGCACACATTCTCATTGCAGGCCTCTGTGGCATAGAATAGCCCTAGCACCAGGACAACCAGTGATATGCAGGGTGCAAAGCCTTGCATTGTGACTGACCTGTAGCAGAGAGAAGGAATATAAAATCAACACATTTGGATAAATGCTATTTTTCTTAGTGAATAATTGTCCAATTCAGAAGTAAGTAAAGAAAATTCCAGCTTCATGAAATATTTAAATATCCTACAGCATGGCTTCAAACTGGACTGACCATTGGCTTTCAGTCTCACAGATGAGGTCTCAAACTAGAATTACAAAATCAGAAACATCCCAACAAAACTGGTTTTCAATGTCATACTATATATTTCTTTATTCGTTTAATATGCATTCCATATAGCAAAGTACTTCCATTTATTTCAAAGAATAAAACATGCTTATGAAACAAAAAAGAAGAAAAAAAAGAAAAATGCAGAGTAGTAAACTAAAATATTCCATAAACTGATTATTCTTTCTGAAGAAATTATGAGCACATCAACTGACTGTACTTTAAGGAGATATAAGGCATCTCCACTACAAGTATGTACATACATACATTTTCACAGACATATAAAGAAAAAAGAGCCACAAATGCTCTGTTACGATATCACACTTCTCTCTCTCTCCCTCTTTTTACTCCATAATTCAATCTCTTTTAAGACATTATTATAATAATAAATTCTATCATCGCGTTTAATTTGATGCTTGCATGTATTCTACAATGTTATTGTTAAATACACTGAGTCTTAGATGATAATGCCTTCAATAAAAAGGTTTCCTATTTCTGTAGTGCAATCATACTAATCCAAAGCCTAGATGTAAAAACAGCAACAATAAAAATGTTCACACAAAATACCATCCTTTCAAACATTCATTTAAGTTTCACCACAAGAAGGCATTCTATCCACACTATAAGATCTAATTTAATCTATTTTCATATTGCATCCGAGTTCAAATTGACAACAGTAACAATACCTTGTATGCGGAAAACTCACACATGGTTGATCACCGCAAGACCAATTTAGACAAGATATGACAAATTGAGATTGATAAAAGTTTTTTCTTTGTCCTTAAATGCCAGCTAATTCAATAGTTACGTATAGAAATTGTAAGCATGTGAAGGCTTACTTCGCATTGCTACTGTGTCACTTACCGCCTAAAGAATACAGTTGCAGATGAACACAAACCGCTAAGCTGTATATTTCACTTTTCCTTTTTATTCTAATCGTTTTGTTTGGTGCAAATGGCCGACCTTGATGATAGCTACCCTATGTCACTTCCGGTTGGACAATTTTCTATCGCTATTTTCCAGGTCAGAATTAAGACCCGAAAAGGCCTGTGTAAATTGATTTACTTTTAAATAGTTCTATTTTCAATATTTAGTCAACCATCTTAAGATTTAGTTATTAACTGCTGTGTAGTTTTAGTTTTAGCTAACTCTTTTTTTTCAAATGAGGATGATTTTTGACATAGAAATTTGGATAAAACTTTGCAGCAAAAATTATACATGTACTTCCATGTTCTTTATTTTCAAGATATATTTTTATTTTAAGGACCCTTATTTCTTCTACATTTTATGCGTCATTTTTGCATTGAATATCAATGATACTGAAAATTACTGAAAATTAAAGCTATAGTAGGCCTAATCAATTAGAAAAAGGAAAATAGGCCTAATGCAAAATACCTAGCTACACTAGTGGTATGACAGCTTTAAGTTTTTTTTTCATTAAGATTTTTGGAGTAGGCCTACAGTTATATTGATATGCATGTAATTGTAATTACTCCAGTGAAAATTTCAAGCCAGTTTGATAAAGACATGTAGCTTAGATGTTATACGACGCTTTCAGTAAAGTGCATCTTTTTCAGTGTCATTGTGCAGAATTAGGCCTAATAGAATTCCCCAGGGGAGCTTCTGTTCAAAAAGATCACGAAGATCTCCTTCATGTGTTCACTCAGACAGTGCTATAGTATGCATACCCTCTGAAATAAGCTTCAATTCCCTTTACATGAAAAAAACTTAGGCCTATATCTATTTGGATCTCAACGACTAGCCCCTAATATCATATTTGGATTGAAATGTACGGCAGAAAGCAAAATTTTTAATTTATTTGTCAAGTATGGGAAACTATAGGGGCCTATATTTACCTGTGCAAATGCCTGAAACAAATAAAACCCCAAGCCTCCAAGGTCTCTTGCTTCACACAAAATCTATATATCACGTTGAAAAAAATGTTGCTTTGCTTCATGGTTTATAGGCCCTACATGTAGCCTACGATAACTTTGTTAAGCAGTGGGCACAGGGGCTGCCAAATTTTTTTTGAAGGGAAATAAACCCTTTAGATTTCGATTTTCGAGCTGTGTTTCAAAAGTTTTTCTGTTTCTCGACTATCAATTTTCATTGTATTATTATTATTATTATTATTATTATTATTAAATTATTTTTATGCTGTAGGCTACGCTTATAAGAGAACGAACGTTCGAGTATGAGTGCGCGTGCGTCGGTGTGCGTGCAAAGTAGGCCTATATGCGTATAAAAGGAATACTTTATTCAGATCTACATGCATTTGTGCTTTTCGTATTTTCATATTAGGGCCTATATGCATAACAATTGCTTGTTTATTTATTTCTGTAGTCAGAATAGTATAAACAATGAAAAGAATTCCCAGGGTGATGACAAACCTTAATATCCTGAAAAGGGTTAATACCTGCACTGGTAGGGCCTACTGTATATACCGGATTTACTTATTCTGTTCATCAACGCGAATAGTAAAATGCTTTTCCGAATATAAAAAAGCTTATGCATACTTAAATGCAAAACATTTCCCAAAACAATGAAAATTGCCTCTGAATACTAGTTTAAAAGAAATGCAGCATTTTGCTGTGATTTCAAACACTGATGAGTTAGGCTATCAGTTCAGCCGAGAACGTAGGCGTACAGTTTAACTGGAGTAACAGCTCTTTTCAGAAAAAGCCATTTTTAATTATCAAATACTTATCTAGTTTTAATGACGTTTTTCCTTCTTTCATAATAATAATAATAATAATAATAATAATAATAATAATAATAATAATAATTATTATTATTATTATTATTATTATTATTATTATATAAATTAATATTGCTCAATAGAGCAAGCCACGGACTTGAGAATTATAGGCCTATAATTGCAATAATACAACCACGTAACGACACTTCCCAATGGGACCCTCAGCTTAAAGCTAACCTTCTTATATTTGAAAATGTATGTTTTTTCACAACTTTGAATTCTTTTGTGACTATCGCAAGCTGTTTTACAAGTAAATGTCTTATTACAGTCTTGGAATTTAAATGTTTTCTCACCAGTGCGAATTCTTTCATGATATCAACGTAAGTTGTTTTACGAGTAAATGTCTTAACTATATACAGTTCTGACATTTGTATGTTTTTTCACCCGTATGGATTTTTTGTGACTATCGCAAGCTGTTTTACAAGTAAATGTCTTATTATAGTACTGGCATTTGTAAAATTGGTGTCTGTTCTAGTGTGAATTATTTCATGGTGTTCAAAATTTCTGTTCGGGGCTAAATTTATTTGCCAGAACTTGTCCTAGTTTTGTTTTTACGCTAGTCTTTCAAGGTGAATGCTTTTAAGGAATATCACCATTCACCTTTCGGGTAAAAACTGTCTCACACTGAAATAGCCAGTAGAGACATTTGTCACATTTGTGGATTTCTACATGAGTCAGTCCTAATTTACAGGAATACATCTGGTCACAGAGTTTGCACTTGCGTACCCCAGTGTTTTTAAAACAGAGTAAATGTATTCAGCACAATATAATTTTATTTTAATGCCCTGTTAAAGTAATGCCATGTTTGTGACGTTTCTCTCCTCTGTGGCCGGATTTCTTTCTGTCCAACGCAATTAAATTTTTGAAGGTAAAAGTCTCACCACCGACATTCTTACATATTTTTCAATGTCTGTCCCTTTAAAACTTTTCTGTTATTAGTTTTTTCAATCTCTTGTCGACGACGCACACACTTTTATTTTTTGCAAATACTGCATATCTAATAAAACAACAAATATACATTTTAAAATTCCTTCAATACGTTTTTGCATTTGCACACGTATCATTTAGTATTATATATTAATTTACATTGCGCTCCCTGCCCCCCCCCCCCCATTCAAAGAAGTACATGAGGGTATAATATATGGCTTAAATGTGTATATGTAATCAGACCTTTTCCAGCTAAGACTATCCCTATTGATTATGAGGTCAGTATATCAAAGGCCAATGTCCTATGGACTTTCAATAAAAAATCTTGTTTGGTCAATAATTAAATACAGTGCACTAGCAGATTTATTTCTTATACCCATGGGAGCTTTTAGGTTGCCTTTCCAGATTGCCTTTCGCAGGTAATGAAATTGTTCTCAATTCTGTCAAAAGGTGACACATTTTCCTTCACTTCCAATGAACAAGATAGGACAATATCAAGAGTTGTTTTATGAACGCTCCCTTGCTGCCCTATACACCGTCTTCCTAATTTCCAGTACAAATAAAACTTGTATCTGAAGTAAAGAATATGTATGATATGAAGTAAAGAATGTGTATTATACTTTATAAGTGTCTGTGAAGAGAACATTTTGCCACTATCAAGCGCAAAAAAATACCTGTCTGAGGAGGAGGAATCCAATTAAGCGCCTTTTCTTGTTGCACTTAATAGATAAGGGGGCCTCTGTATGCTCAGAGAGAGAAGGAAAATCCGACAATAGCTAATATTCATATTAATGATGGTGTTTTTTATACACGTACCGGCAATTATTTAACAGTCACATGTTCACAATATTCATAAGATTAAAGTATTTAAAATACATGTAACCACATTCATATAAATGTTTTCTTCAAACACATCAGGCAACCCTCTCACCCTAATTTTTTTTCATAATTTTACAAAATAAAACGCATTTAAATTCATAGAATATTTGATTATCAATTTTGTTTGGTATTTAACTCTCAGGGGCCGTGGTAATACATGTACATCCCCAGGGAGGAGAGATCGTCAACACAGTTTGTTATGACCAGGTGTCTAACTGTTTCTTACATATGTAACGCACATAATTCTACTAATTATAAAGTCTGCTGGACATATATGGAATTTAGACTTAAAATAAATAAATATATTGTTATTATTACTACTACATATACTGACCGTAACAGACCTACGTACAAATAAAACTAGTTCATGTCCCGACTGAAAACCGAAAGTTACAGAGACCAGGGTTGACATTAAAATGCTTGGGAAGTAGAAATGCTGTTGAGGAACTGCAATACTGCCAATGACCCTGGTTTTCTAGAGCGAGGAATACTACTGAGACAATGCTGCACACAAAGAATATGCTTTAAAAAAACATTCACAACATACATGTAAAGGTCATTTCTTTATAAACAAAATATGTAAATATAATTGTTACAATGATATCTACTTAAAACAGTACTTTGAAATTAATATCATTAAAATCACGTCATTCAACCAATATACGTTCATTTTGATTGCGTTTTTGGTGTTTTTACCTCAACGCAAAATGTCACGTTTACCCTCTTCCCAAATTCAAAAAACTTATTCAAAATGCATTAGATAAGTGAATATATATTTTAAAAATTCGTTTGACCCGACTAAATGCGTGGGGCTAATGGCGCACTCTTCTCCCAGGGAAATACGCCCAGGGTATATACAGGTATCCCTGTAGGAAGGTATAACGACAAGTTGAGCTTTGGAAAATGAAATGATTTTTTTTTTTGATAAAGAACGACGGGCTTTGACTCAAGAGGACTAGACGTCGTCCTCCCTGTCCTCCTCTCTTGCTGTTGAATTAAGCCGATTGAGCTCCTCAGCCGTCTCATCACCGACGTCGCTGGGGACTCTTTCTCTCTTTACCCCTGTTCCGGGCTCTGAAAACGTGTCCGGATCATATTTCCAGTTTGTGAGATATTGCTTGAATTTGTTCTTGCAGGCGTCGGCAGCAAAAACGAAGTCGTACAACAGCCCGGCGGCCATTCCACCTAGTATAGGCCCGAACCAGTAGATCTGATATTGGAAATTGAAAGCATGGATTAAAAGCGATCAATGGATGTTCGACTTATACATAGCAAAGAAATTTTCTAGAAAATTTGAGCGTTTTCTTTATCACCGTCTTGTTTTAAACCGTGGAGAAAGTTAAATTAAGATCTATAAATCAGTTTTCTGGCTATTTTAATTACAATTTCTTAGTTAACCAGTGCCAACCACAATAAGGAGAGCGTTTCAAAAACAAGAAATTAAACCTTATTACATTCATATCTACTAATTCAAACTCGGCGTGGAGGCCACCTGAACGATGCTTTCAAACTTTTTTTGTCAACGTGACAGTTACAAACGATTTACATATTTATGGTATGTAACAGGGGATGACTCTTGAAATACAATAAAAAAATAACGG
The DNA here is from genome assembly GCF_001039355.2 of Lingula anatina. The sequence goes on along the minus strand of NW_019776188.1, from coordinate 74,694 downwards.
GCTCTGTTAAAATATGGAATGCACGTTGTACATAACAATAACAGTACTCATAAAAGGACATTATTTTTGATATAGTTAGACACTATCATTGTATGACATAGTTAGACACTATCATTGTATGACAAGTGTGTATATTGTATAACGAGTGTGCACATCTGCGTTTAAGTCCAAAATGACTGATACCAATCATTTTGAGAGGGGGAAGGGAGGACTGTAAGGGACGCGGTGGCGCTCTTTAACATGTCTCACGCCCTCTCAGATGTCGCAAGCCTCTCGTGACACTTGTTTCGTAAGACTAGATAATATCTTAAGTATATAGGTAATATTTCAATAAGACACGTAATGTACAGCTTGGTATAATAGGACTGGTGGTAGATTTACATTAGGCACTGAGGAAAATTCAGGCAGCGGGAATAAAGCTGTTTGGAAATCCACAACTCTTGTTGCATATTTCTTTTCGATCGGTGAATATAAAATCGAACTTAATAGGGTAATACACCGTACCTATCAGAGCATCCAGGAGTTTGCTTATGGATGTTCATGGGGTACATACTTCAGAAATAACGTCGAGCGAAGCGATCAAATATCGAATGGTAGACGAGGATAGATTTACGACATATAGCATATATAGGGCTCAAGGATTGGATTGGTACTTCTAGAATTGGTACTTCTAGAATAAAGAGGAGGGGATGGTGGTACGCGACCCTCAGCAAAATATCAGGCCATCTGCAAATTGGCCGCAAATTTGGACCCATTACTTACGTTCTACCAGTTGTTAATGAATACTCGTACATTAGACCTTATGCAATATATGTGTGTGTGTGATTGGTTCTATTTAATTTAGCTGTAATCGTTTTAGACGGGCAGGCGTATAAATTTACCCAGTGTTTAGACCACTCTCCTTGTACCAAGGCGGGACCGAAACTACGAGCTGTGTTCATGCTTGACCCCGTGTACTGGATCTGAAATAGAAAGTTTAAACATGCACTGATTAATTTTTTCCAATAAATGTGTACCCAAGAAATGTTTACCCAGTTTATGGCCCGTAGCTTACCTTTTACAGAGTCCCCTATCTCACAACTGATAAAGATACACCTTGCAAACATGACCTAAGATGTGAATGTAAAACTTATTTTTGAGTGATAACCGATTTTTTAACGTTCTTTATGTCCACTATCTGTACTTACTCTCCTATCTTCCACTCTCTAAATTGATAACCCCAATGTCCGCTAGATAAACCAACACAAGACCTAGGCCTTATAAACGTATTAGGCGTCTACTAACAACACCCGCAGATCTTTTAGCACTAACACCCATATTAACCACATAACCCACAAATTAACCAACACTACCAGGGCGGATGAATGTTAGTGCTAGGTATCGCTTTGTTGGTGCTAAATAATTGTACGGTGGATTAATTCGTTGGTTTGGTAATTAATATGGACGTTAGTGCTTAGTAAAGGCCTAATCCTTCTATAAGGCCTAAAGTTCTTAATGTCCAATACCTTTGTCAATTTTTGTCTTCTACACATTTGCACTGCATCCCGATAATGCCCAATACCTATATATATATATAAATTATCACTCTTTCTATCTGTCCACTACCCGGTGTAACGACAGAAACATGTACAACATTTAGTTATAATGGTTAGGGTTAGCCTGACCTAAGTGGGTCAAAATCTAGGGCGAGGCTTACCCGTACAAATGAATGGGAAGCAGACTCTCTATCATGGGTGACTCTCTCTCAAGTTACTTGTGCTATCTCATGGCGTGACAGCTCTTTTTTTACAACCCATATAGTTCAGCCGGGGTCAGTGTCTACAAAAGCTTTTCCGTATCATAATTTATTGTTTATTTGTTTGTTTTTTACAAGGACTTTTTTACACTCGCTCAAAATCGAATTGAAAAAGGACACCATAAAGCAGCTGTCACGAAAAGCAATCAGTCTCAGCATGGGCAGATTTATTACATACCGTCTACGCAAACATACTCTTATCAGTTATGTTATCATTATATTAAGCGTTAAGCGATGGAGGGTTTGTTCGCTAAACTAACATATTGCATGGTTGTTGGCCTACATGTGTGAAATCATAAGACGCTACTGTTTAAAAGAAGGGTATGATTTAGGGAATAGCGGGCATGTGTCACGTACCCCCTTAGCTTGGCAGGTCCCCCCTCCTCATTTTCTACCTTTTAAAGAAGGATAACTCATTAACGGACGAAATCAAAGATACATCCAAGAAATTCTTCATCCCTGTGCTCTACAGTCAAAGTAAAATTGTACCCCCTCCCCTCCCCAACTTAAAACCTACTTAAATCCACTAGTGTCACTTTAAGCTAGTTAGCATTTGCGTTACTAGGGTTTGAAATGTGCTTTGCACCTACCCCGACTATTATCTAAAGACCGAACATTTATCCAAAGACATGTCTGTGAATATCTTGTGAAAAATCGATCGGTGGCCCTGATAGAGGGTATTTTGCACCCTAGTAGTTATGGGTAGAATTTACATCACTGATGAGACTACCCATAGAATAAGCTAACAGTGTAAAAGAAGTCCTTATGGGGCTATTGGCTGTTTATTTCCAATTGCACAACCGAATCCAGGGAAACGTTTATTTTTTTTTCAAACTTGAATCGTTGGTAGTAATGATAGGCCCTACAAAACTGCATCTTTTTTCTCAAACATTTTACGAAGAATTGATCGCAATTTTCACTGCGCGCTTTGAACTCGTATCGTTCTACGAAAGTCGAGAGTGCTGTTGACCCGATAATTTGGATAAAAATATAAATGCTATAATAATTTGTCATCAGTGTTGTTATCTTACCGCAAATAGATGACACATAGTGACGGACAGCCCTATTGCTAGCGGACCCGACCCGGATAAGTCTGTGCGTCTTCCATCACAGGTAGCAAATACTGTGAACACCAGCACAAATGTGATCAGGAACTCTATCCCTAACGCTTGACCAGCGGTCACTTCTCCATCCACGGTGGTCACCCCTAAACCCCTTGGATTGTTGATTGAACTGTAAGGGACTACGGCTTTCAGGAGTCCGGCCCCGGCGGCCGCGCCGAGTAACTGCATGATGACGTAGAGAACCGCCCTGGCAACGCTTATCCTGCGCGTGGTTACCATGGCAACCGTGACTGCCGGGTTAACGTGGCCGCCGCTGACGTGAGCGACGGCCCACACTACGGTGGCGACGCTGAGACCGAAAGTAAAAGCGACTTGAACTATGGAGGGTGCAGTGCGCCCCGTCACAGAGCCGCAGGCGACGAAGACTAGGAACAACGTCCCTACAAATTCAGCCAAGGCTGAGCGGTAAAGTCCCAACGAAGTTAACTCTTGGAGGCTTCTTACCGCCATATTTCATTAAAAAAGCTTTCACTCGGCCTTTTAGATAAAAGAAAGTTGATGTAGGCTATATAGGATACGCTGATGCAGCACTTAGCACAACTTCACCTTTGACTTCGTCCCCCAAGCGTCGTACACGAGTTAAGGTCGCGTTCTCTTCTTATCAACCACAAACATTGATGTTCCCTATAAGCTGTATACATATTGTCATACTGCCTTGATACCTCGGTGAAATTATAGAGGCCGCCCCTGCAAACTACAATACAGATACATTATAATTACACGTACGTCTTGATAGTCTTCTTAGAATAATAATAATAACAATAATATTTCATGCTAAGCTACTTATATTTTCCTCCATGGACACATATATATATATATCTTAACATCAATTTTAAAAGTAAATTTAGATTTGTACCGTGCTCCCTTGCCAAAATTAACTTGTACTCAAAAGTACCTAATAAGTGAGTGAGTGCAATATGCCTTGAATCCTTACACCACTAAAATTAACCTGACGAAAAGGTGTAAAATTAATTTAATCAGTGAAAATGATCAGAGTTTGTGGTTTTAAGCTATCATAGGTCATGCAGCTTCAACAATGTTAGTCCAAAAGCTATGAAATCCTCTTACCTGCTATCTCCTTCGGTGGGCTGTCATAAGTCAGATTTAAAATACGACTTCAAGTAACCAGGGCATAGCAACAGACTTCTTCTTTATGTATAAGGCCCACGCCTCAAGCAGTAACTGTCAAACATTCTTGCATAATGTAGGTGTACATTGACTTCTTCACTTCTCTTTTGTAAGGTCAGGAGTTATGCACATTTTTGACAAGATAATTGAAAATATTTCCACCGTATGAGTTGTTTACCATTGACAACGTGACGATGTGTGTCGGTGTGTCAGACTGCGAGGATGGGCATGCATTATACACAATCTACCTCTAATGAGTAACTAATGAATATTCTTTGGGATTCCAATGGATGAGTCAAAACTGCGCTGTCAACGAATCTTCGATTTCCCAAGAATCTACCGACCTGAATGTCGAAAATACTGAAAATAGCTGGCTGAAGTGGAGAAAGACGAACTATTTGAAAATAAAAAAAAAAGAAAAAGAGTTAGCTTTTGGTAGCTATAAGTCCTGGAAACGACCTGGAAAATATTTTATTTTGTTTATTTTAACGATAGGCTTTGGGGCCGGGGGAGGGGGGAAAGTGTATTAGCAAGGTCATATCCCTCTCTTTAACAAATGTGGAATAATTTTTTCGAAATTTCATGAAACAAATTAGGTCCTATCACTTCGGGGTTGGGGGCGGGGAAAAGAACGCCCCCTCCCCTCTTATTACACTCAGATCGCCAGAGGTAATAAGCAACATCTTCCTACTTGTCAGAAGGTCAATGTTTTTCACCAGTTTTCATGTGTCAGTGTCATTGAGGCAAGCGTGCATTGCAACACGTATAACATAACTGGATTTGAGAATGAACGAATACCAGTTGATCTAACTTAGCATGCACGACAATATTTAACTTTTAAATCCTTGGAAAGATGAGAAAAATAAGAAATGCTTGTGATGTAGCTGCACGTATTCTTTTAGTTTTTGCTTCAAATTCAAAGGCGCCTTATTTCAACAGAATGAAAACAAACAAGTTTCTATAAGAAAAACGAAAATACGTTGAATTCTCTCTTCAACATTACAGGTATACTATGCATTATTGCGGTCAGATGCCCTTAATAGCCAGTGCTATTTGTTCGGGCACATGAGGCATTCGCATATGTTATGCAAATGAAATGTGGTTCCATCACGCAGGTTCATTTATAATCTAAACAGGTATCATTCGCATTCAGAACAGCGGACTAACAGATCCGCGGATCAAATATGGCGAATGCTTGTTGCGTAATCCCCGCGGGGAATCTATTCAATGTTTAATCGGGAATTAACCGGTAAGCTTTTTAGTGGGTCGCCATATTTGGTCCGCGGATCTGTTAGTCCGCTGTTCTGAGTGCACTCATTTTTCATGCGTTGCGGGAATAAGTTGATTATTTATGTCTTTGCTTGAGACCTCTAGTCCAAGGTGTCAGGTGCATATAGCGACAATAATGCCAGGAGCGACAGTAATATCAATCTTGTGACAAGCACCAACCAGTTGGGGTGTGACTCTGCTAAAATGGATAAATGTTTTTAAAAACAATTTATAAAGCTCATTGCAACCATTATTAACAATGCACACGACGCACATGTTAGATAAATGTGATGAGGTTGATGTTCAACGAAAATATATTTAGAAATATCTGAATAAGATCTGCAGACATAGCTGACTTACTACATGAATTTATTTATTTATTTATTTTTTTATTTATTTATCTTTTGATATCAATTGCAAGACAATTTAATCATGATTTACGTATCGATATATTTCATGTTGTCTCCGACGCTTATTTCAACATGGGCGTGTTAAATGTGGGGAAGTGTCATTTTGTTTTTCAGATGATGTGTGAATGATGTCTGAAATGACGTGTATGTGTCTTAAATATTTATAAACACAAAATGTACCGTATGTGTTGTTCGACAAAAACGCGATTTTGAAATAGCTTGCTCGAGCTATTATATGCGAGCGCACCTTTCACTACCCCTTAATAAATTCTGTTTCTTTTTGTGTCGAGTTCCTTCCTTTCATTCTTTTGATCCATGTCATTGGCATGCAAATAAGATCAATGTAAGGGGTCACACAGTCGTGTGGTAAGACCTCTCACCGTTAAAAAGTAGATTTTAGTTGCACGTTGTAAATGTAACATAACTACTGGTGTTATGTTGTAAATGTAACATAACTACTGATGTTACGATTTTTCTGACCAATGAACCTTCGGACTTTCGAGAGCCCCCCCCCCCCCCCCCCTTATTACTACTGCTTGACATTGTTTAGCTTTATGCATGCGTTAGGTTAAGTTGGGGGGGTCATGAGTTTTCATCGGATCCCCCTGAAAGTGGTACATTTGTATATCGGCTGAAACCAGTTTTAAACCCAGTATGTTTTGCCCCTTACAAAGTTCACAGTTTCGAGTTACTTTATCCAGATTACTACGGAATCGTGTAAGGGAAACAGTACCAAACGAAGATTAGTATCTCGAATGCTAACAATAACCATTGTGATATGTGTACCGATTGCGATAGTTGCGCTCATCACCTCAGCCTTCGCAATCTGGAAACCCGCTAGTCCAAACATTACAGTCTAGTATTTAACGACAAATATTCATCAAACTTCGCCTGAAAATGTGTATGTAGTGTATTGAGGAGTACAGGGTATAGATTGTAGGTCGGCCACGGAGTCATACCGCCGCAGCAAGGGAGAATATGTAAGGTGGATTTTTTTTACATATTTCATAAATGTTAATTTTAATGCACATGTAAGGCAATATTTCTTTTATAGAAATATTTTAAGCGTCGTAATAAGGCGATCAAGCATGGCTCTACTTGAATAAATCATACTTAAACTAAACATTCAAATCATGCATGTTGGTTGTTGCTTCACTCAGATGCACCAAAAATAGTTATGGATTTATACCTAGACGATTCGGCAATAGACGATTTTTAAAAATGTAAGGATACAGTTTTTTGAATGTCTGAATAAGTTAAAGTTATCTAAGACCAATAACAGATATTATTCAAAATCTTTCCCCAGTACATGAAATTCATCATATGCCTTTAATTCTATTATTTCAAATTGCTTATTCAGAATTTATTATATCTGTAATATAGATCAATATGCTTGATTTTAGTTAAAATAACCATATGAGTTAAGGTAAATATTTCAACCAAATATTGACGGATAATGCACCCACCATTCGTTACTACAGTATTTGTGGGAATTACAGAGACATTATGAATGTGGAGTCTAATTTCATTTTCACGAATCATGAATCATGCCAATGAAGTGATGAAGTTTGAAAGTCTTGCCAATAAACAGTAAAATCTTATTTTTAGGCATACAGTGTAGGCTATAGTCAAAATAAAGTCTTGGATTGATCAGCATCAGTATCGTATCACGTGCGGATCCAGGATTACTTGAAGGGGGAGGGGGGAGGTCCATTTTAAAATGAATCCAAGCACAATTTTGGAAATATGTCAGAAAAAATTTAAAAGTCACTCCTTTTCACAGCAGTACTTTACTTATTTATTCTTTTAATGCTAATTGGATTTTCTAACTTATTTTGCAATGACTATTTAAATTAGATGTTTTTGACGATCGATCAATGCCTATGTCCTACAGTAGCAACACCTTTTCAAAGCATGACGCAGTCTCTTCCCCTCTTCTTTTTACCAAAATTAAGAGTGAATTATTCAAAAATGTCAGACCAGCGGCGTGTCACACTGCCCCGGATGTCACCCTTTACAATATGTGTGTCAATGAAACAAACGTGTATTGGAACGCGTATAACATGTCTGAATATGAGCAGGGAAAGAATACCTGTTCTAACCAAGCAGCATTAACCACATTAACCTAATAAAACACTGAAAATTAAGAAGAATGAAAAATGCTTGTAATGGACTTTTTATTCGCCTTCGCCAAGGCGTATATCCTTGAGGTTTTAATTCATCTTGAAAGGCAACTTATTTCAATACGGGAAGAAATAATTTAAATTAAAAAGGGAAGGCATAAATTTAAACGTTTCTTTTTAAAGCATTTTACATTAACTTTGCTTGGCTTTGACTGTAGCACTTATACATACTTGGCAGAGATTGTATTTTATTTTTTGCTGTTTGAAATTTGAACAGGCACAATCCGTGCCTTGCATAAGCATGTTGATTGTACGCTGTTGTTCAATATGGATGTCACGCCTAATGATATTCAGAGATTGTGTTACTAACGTAAGCTTAAGTGCAGCCTAGCTGTATCATTGCAGATCGAAATGCTAGACATGCAAAAGAAACAACAAACACTTATATTGCACTTCCTGTGGTTTAAATGTTTTTTTTTAATGGCCCCTGAAAACTACCACAGATTTTACTCAAACAAAAACTCTTAAAATTCTTCATGAAAGATTACAAACAACTTCAAAATTTCACACACATATCTTTAAAAAGATTTCTTAATACAATTATTTTAGCAAATGTGGTTGTGAACCCCCCCCCCCCTCCCTACGTGCACGATCGCGACAAAGTTCCGTAACGGGACGGGACATGCTGTTCATCAGTGTCACCAATCTTTGCTGGGAGATTCTGTTCCACTCTGGGTTTAAAGGTTGTCTGGTGTAAATTTGCTCCAGGTGGGTGTCTCCCTTTTACTGCTCTCCCTGATTCATCCCAAAAGATGTTCAAGTGAGTTTATACCAGGGCTTGTGGTGGGTGGGACATTAAATAGAATGGTGTTTCCGTTCATAAAATCTCTCACCAAACGGACATCATCAGGGATGGCAATGCCATGCTGCAAATGAATATTGACCTGGAATATTGTGCGTGTAAATGTTGGGCGAGCCTCCGTTTGATAGTTTGCCTGGGAAAAAGGAAGAAAAGATGGGTCTGTGATATTGTAGCATTCCATGGCAATGGAAGATTTAGTGCGGGTTCTATGGCAATGTTGGTAATGGCACTGACATCACGGGAGTTGATGCATGGGTTCGGCCTCTGGATTTTGTCAGAACCGTCATGAGCTACAATGCCGATCACAGCTCTCCTCCTGACTACTCTTTTATAGGAATTGCTGAGACCTTCGTCAGTAAAACCAACTACCTGGTTCTCTTAAAAGACTAATATCAGTCGGTCCTGGCATGGCTTCACCTTTAATTTTGTGGAGGTCTGATATATGATCTCATCTACTCTGACAGGCTTCTTTATATGTGGGCTAAAACACATATTTTACAGCCAACTTAGCAACGTCTATTCTCATAACCTTTACAATCTTAATTTAAATTTGAAGCTGCCATCCGTTGACATGTGCTCATACAATGTGCATTTGTTATGCCAAATGGTCATTGATTACTGTGTGGAAGAAAAAAGTCAAAATATCAATATATATTGACCTTTAAAAGCCTATAACAACCAAATCCTCGATGATGTGACAACCATTTTGAGTAACAGTGCATTTGCCCGTGTCCTCTAATCCAACATGTCGGATACAAGAAGCGACAGTAATGTCAATCTTGTGACGAGAACCAACCAGTTGGAAGGTAATTTTGCCTTTCAAATGATTTGTATGAATGTTTTCTTTAACCAGGAATCATTTTGCGTTAACATTTTTATATAACGTTTATTGTAACCGGTGTACCATAAAAAACTGATTCTTTTAAAAGGTGACTCCCCAGTCAGATTTTCATAATGAAAAGGTGACTCCCCAGTCAAACTTTCATGATAAAATTTTGACTCCCCCCACAAAATTTTATTTTATTTGAGTATATGACTTTGGGAGTCAAGATTTCATGGGGGTAGTCAGATTTTTATAATGAAATGTTGACTCCCGGAGTCAGATTTTCATGTTGAACCGGTACTCAGTACGACTTGACGAGCACGTACATTATGCATTACGTAACTAATGGAACACAATAAAATGTGGTAACGTTTCTGAGCTGTGAACAGTGATTTTTTTTTATATAACTCATACGTTTTTTCACTCATAGCGTTGCAATTTCTTTGCGATTTCAAAGAATGCTTTATGTTGGTTGGTAAAGCTTGTATTTCGTCTTTCTTGGTAAAGAATTTGCAATTTTGAATCACTTTCGTCAAATTAAATGCGTAAATTTCTTCTCTCCAAGGACCACGGTTGCTGACAATTTTAACCTTAGTGATATGTGGCCTGATTGCGATAGTTGCGCTCATCATCTCAGCCGTCGCAATCTCCAAACCCGCCAGCTCTGACATTACAGTCCAGGGTACAACAACAAATATTCAGCAAACTCAGCCTGCAATTGCAGTCAGTACCTATGACGCCATCAACCGATATCAGGCCTTCAATGAAAAAATAATTTACACAATTGCCCTTGGATACGATACTGGGGCTTTTGATTATAAGTAAGTAAAAAAATAGTTGGCATACAGAGGTGTGTGTGTGTGTGTGTGTGTGTGTGTGTGTAGTGGCGGTTTTAGAAGGGGTATCAAGGGGGTCTTCAGCCCCCTTTGGTTTCCGAAAATAATCACTAATATTTCCTTCTTGAAATTAGAATTTTAACAAGCTGATTTATAGTTCTTAACCGTTCAAAATGGCACCGTTTGACCTTCAAAACAGCAAAATATTTTAGGGACCTTCAGCGGGCCCCGAACCCCACCACAAAGGGGCCGAGGGTCGGCTTTGAATCCGAGGTCCGTCATTCCTAAAAAACAGTGACACCCCCCACCCCCCACCCTCTTTCAAATCCTGGACCTGCCTTTGTCTTACTATCTGTATATCGCATTCAGCATACAAAAATGAACAATTTATTTAATATATTATTTAAGCATAAATCGTTTTTTTGCTATAATTTAACCAATTTTATGAAAGTGTGACAACATAAATTTATGGGCCATGGTAATTTTTTACCTCTGAAGTTACCGACCTTTAATGGGTTGTCTCTTACATGTACATATCCCATGTTTATTTTTTTAAAAATTATTTTCATAAAGAAAATATTAATTATGTGTGTGTGAGTGCGTGAGAGAGAGAGAGAGAGGGGGGGGGATGGTAGGCGCAAATTTAGTAAATTAAACTTATATCTTTAATTCCATATACCTTTTCAGTGACGACAGCGGATTTAAAGTTGGATTCTTTCCTGAAATAGTAGACGCAGGTAATGTTAAAGTTCTTGTTTGATTCATGTTTAAACATACTTTGGTATCAACAGAACTGCGGAAAATGTCAACCATGAAGTCTTAGATTTAGATATTATATACTGCTTACCTTATTCATTGCACCATCTAATCAGCGTGAGCGGTGGGGATACACATTGTTTTACGCCCGATCCGTATCGTCAGCCGGAGCCTGCATGCCGGCGGATACAAGTATCTCCCAATATGAGAATAGTTTCTATAGATGACAAAATAAAAAAAAGTTACTGTTAACTTTCTAGCCCTCAAAACTAGCAAAGATACACCCATGGTTACTATTGAACTTAAATTGGAAATCATATATTGGCAACTTTAATGCGACCTTGAATATGATCTTTGACCTAATTTTCGCCATGAACTGCAAATTTTCTAGTCCTTATATCACCAAAACTATAGTAGAAGAGATACAGATCACAATTTCTATCAACTAAGATAGAAAATCATATTTTGTTAATTCAAATGCAACCTTAAATTTAACCCTTGACCTGTACACATTTTAGCCCTTTTATCTCCTAAACCATATTTAGTTACTGTTGAACTTGAATAAAAATTTATATCATATCAGTCCTTTTCCAAATTGAACGATCAAGTTCATTTGATCTTTATTCCCAAAAGATTCCTTTTAAGTTAGCTTTGGTATTAATAAATGTGAAGTAATTTAAGGGAAAATATGTTCCTTCTCTGCACAAATATCTATACTGCCAAGTCCACTAAAACGAAATCTTTCATATATGATGGTTTTCTTGTGTGTGGTGATTGACATTAAATTGTACAGTACATAGCACACAACGTGCCAGTACACGGGTTCTTCATATTGCAAAACCCTTTGAATCTATACATTGGTGTTTCAAATGTGGCTCCTGAGTTACTGGTCGAAATGGTACATTTTTACAAGTGTGCGAGCCACAGTGGGCCAAAATTAAAAACCCTTCATAGCTCTTTTTAGTCACTGTCTGTGTATAGATACTCAGGAGGTAGTGTTGCCTCTCTGTTCTTGTAGTTTATTTATTTATTTATTTATTTTGAGTGTGCTTNTAGTATTTTTAGAAAAAATGCAAAAAAACAGGCGGCCATCTTGGAAATTGTCCGTTTCCATGGTTACGCAGGCAATTGCCATTTCCACATCATGGCTAACTTTGACCAGCAGACTCTGAGCTTTCAAATGATATATAATTCAGGTCTGTGTATAAAGGGGACACTAAATCTGAAAATTTTGGCCTTCTGAACTGATGTCACAATGACATCAAAGAGATAATTAAAAGTTATTATAACATGATTTTAATCCTTATTTTCATTTATCAGTGAGCAAAATAGGAAAAAAACTGATGAAAAATGATTTGGAAAAAAATATTCCATATTAAATGTCAAGTCTGTATATAACTCATACGTTTTTTTACTCATAGCGTTGCAATTTCATTGCGATTTCAAAGAATGCTTTATGTTGGTTGGTAAAGCTTGTATTTCGTCTTTCTGAGTAAAGAATTTGCAATTTTGAATCACTTTCGTCAAATTAAGTGCGTAAATTTCTTCTCTCCAAGGACCGCGGTTGCTGACAATTTTAACCTTAGTGATATGTGGCCTGATTGCGATAATTGCACTCATCATCTCAGCCGTCGCAATCTCCAAACCCGCCAGCTCTGACATTACAGTCCAGGGTGAAACAACAAATATTCAGCAAACTCAGCCTGCAGTTGCAGTCAGTACCTATGACGCCATCAACCGGTATCAGGCCTTCAATGAAAAAAGAATTTATACAATTGCCCTTGGATACGATACTGGGGCTTTTGATTATAAGTAAGTAAAAAAATAGCTGGCATACAGAGGTGTGTGTGTGTGTGTGTGTGTGTGTGTGTGCAGTGGCGGTTTTAGAAGGGGTATCAAGGGGGTCTTCAGTCCCCTTTGGTCTCCGTAAAAAATCACTAATATTTCCTTCTTGAAATTAGAATTTTAACAAGCTGATTTATAGTTCTTAACCGTTCCAAATGGCACCGTTTGACCTTCAAAACAGCAAAATATTTTAGGGACCTTCAGCGGGCCCCGAACCCCACAACAAAGGGGCCGAGGGTCAGCTTTGAATCCGAGGTCTGTCATTCCTAAAAAAACAGTGACACCCCCCACCCTCCTTCAAATCCTGGACCTGCCTTTGTATTACTATCTGTATATCGCATTCAGCATACAAAAATGCAAAAATGAACAATTTATTTAATATATTATTTAAGCATAAATCGTTTTTTTGCTATAATTTAACCAATTTTATGAAAGTGTGACAACATAAATTTATGGGCCATGGTAATTTTTTACCTCTGAAGTTACCGACCTTGAATGGGTTGTCTCTTCCATGTACATATCCCATGTTTATTTTTTTAAAATTATTTTCATAAAAAAATATTAATTATGTGTGTGTGAGTGCGTGAGAGAGAGAGAGAGAGAGAGAGAGAGAGAGAGAGAGAGAGAGGGGGGAATGGTAGGTGCAAATTTAGTAAATTAAACTTATATCTTTAATTCCATATACCTTTTCAGTGACGACAGCGGATTTAAAGTTGGATTCTTTCCTGAAATAGTAGACGCAGGTAATGTAAAAGTTCTTGTTTGATTCGTGTTTAAGCATACTTTGGTATCAACAGAACTGCGGAAAATGTCAACAATGAAATCTTAGATTTAGATAGTATAAACTGCTTACCTTATTCATTGCACCATCTAATCAGCGTGAGCGGTGGGCATACACATTGTTTTACGCCCGATCCGTATCGTCAGCCGGAGCCTGCATGCCGGCGGATACAAGTATCTCCCAATATGAGAATAGTTTCTATAGATGACCAAAATAAGAAAAAGTTACTGTTAACTTTCTAGCCCTCAAATTATCAAAACTAGCAAAGATACACCCATGGTTACTATTGAACTTAAATTGGAAATCATATATTGGCAACTTTAATGCGACCTTGAATATGATCTTTGACCTAATTTTCGCCATGAACTGTACTTCGCAAATTTTCTAGTCCTTATATCACCAAAACTATAGTAGAAGAGATACAGATCACAATTTCTATCAACTAAGATAGAAAATCATATTTTGTTAATTCAAATGCAACCTTAAATTTAACCCTTGAGCTGTACACATTTTAGCCCTTTTATCTCCTAAACCATATTTAGTTACTGTTGAACTTGAATAAAAATTTATATCATATCAGTCCTTTTCCAAATTGAACGATCAAGTTCATTTGATCTTTATTCCCAAAAGATTCCTTTCAAGTTAGCTTTGGTATTAATAAATGTGAAGTAATTTAAGGGAAAATATGTTCCTTCTCTGCACAAATATCTATACCACCAAGTCCACTAAAACGAAATCTTTCATATATGATGGTTTTCTTTTGTGTGTGGTGATTGACATTTAATTGTACAGTACATAGTACACAACGTGCCAGTACACGGGTTCTTCATATTGCAAAACCCTTTGAATCTATACATTGGTGTTTCAAATTTGGCCCCTGAGTTACTGGTAGAAAAGGTACATTTTTACAAGTGTGCGAGCCACAGTAGGCTTATTTATTTATTTATTTATTTTGAGTGTGCGTGGAGGCGGGTTTAGATTGTAGGACGGTCACGGAGCCATACACAAACTGTATGACATCGGAGAGAGGGCAGCCGCAGCGAGGGGGGATAGGTAAGGGTGATTTTTAGTTACATGATTATAAAGCGTTCCTTTAAACGCATAGTTTTCAATTCTACTTTCTTCTCATAAAGTGAAGTTGAAAAAGGTGTTTTGGTGAATCTAACAACAATACTGCTCAAATTGGCTAGGTTAAGTTACATTTTGTTTATCGTTGAACAAGATATTGTAATTTGAGAATTTGAATGTAATTTTACTCTGGATTATGTCTATATATGGAATAATTTCAGGACTTATGGCAGGTTGGTACGACGCCTGCACCGGATGGCTGGCCACACGTCAACGGAAGCAGTTTTTCTCATTTTCCAAGCCGTTTATGAAACCTTTCGAGGTCTATTTCTTCGCCTTTCCTGGGTTTAACCCATTCAATATCACAGGGAAGAAAATAGGTTAGTTAACATGTATTTTGATATTAGTAAAGATCATTTGAATTAAAAATTTCTGCGACCAGTCATTCTCATTTCAACTCTTCCAATCCCGAGTACCCGGCACTTTACTGAGAGATTAAAAAACCGTTTACAAAGTTACCTGACTGTTTCAGCCTATTATAGAGCTAGGTGCAATACCGCCAAATTCGCCATTTCTATTATATTTATTTATCCTCTTCGAGCCATGTTCGTTGTATACTGACTCCTTACAGGACTGGCCAGCGGTTGGTTCGCAAACGAAGCCTGCATAGCCGGACTGGACCAAGTGGCTGGAAGAGACGTCCCGCCTTCCAACGTTTT
The DNA here is from genome assembly GCF_001039355.2 of Lingula anatina. The sequence goes on along the minus strand of NW_019776188.1, from coordinate 59,155 downwards.
CCACGCCCAGACACTTGACGAGCTCCTGGCTATGATCCAGAACGGAACTGTAAGTCCTTTACTATGTTGCCAGATTTGTAACGTTCCTTCTGAATTCGTCAATACACTGTTCTTCTAACAGCATTCCAGTCTTTAGACTTTTTCAAACCCTTTTTTCATTTTCCAATTTTCTTCGGAGCACTTGCAAAACTTACAATTTAGTGCCGGGCTGTTGTTGAGAAGAGAGCATTAAGAATACGCTTGTTGGTTACTTAGGGGTCATTCAGAAAGAATGATCCGAGTACTTGCTGATCCGCCGACTAAATATGGCCGACCACAGTTCAAAATCAATGCCGCCGATTCCTGATGGTCTCCCCGACTCCACACGCGCCTTTAAACGGATTCAATCTCTGCTCTGAGGTTCAATTGCTAGGCGCCTACAGCGACAGCGTGTAGCGCTCGTAGAAGATTGCATTTTTTTAGCAATAAGCATTTAACTGGACAAAAAGTTATACCGGTCTTTTACGGTATTCTCGCATGACTTAAATTTGGTTTTAAATCTCCAAGACTGAGAGAACGAAGTGTTGATGAAAAAGTTTCAATGAAACTGATTTTCATCGTGCTTTACACATCTCTTCAATTGGCCAATTTCGGCTTTACCATCGTCATTGAAACGGCTATGCAGCAACCAAAAAGTATTTCCAAGATCACTAGTTCGATAAGCGTTGAACCACATTTTTTAAATAAAAGGCATAGAGTCTCTCGTCGAGTCTTCAATTTAAACTTTGCTATTAGGTGATGGTGAATTGTTTTCTACAGCAATCATTTCATCCTGTTTAATTTTACAGGTAGATGCGGGGTTTGGAACAGGATCTGCGTTAAACATCAAAAATATCTGGCACTAATATCCAAAAGTTTCCCTCGGACCCCATCTTCTGTAAAAATACCGCAGGAGGAGGAATGATGACCCGCAAAGATAATGACTTCAACTCTAAATGGAATCAAGGATTTGATAAACTTGTTTCTTCAGGTCGTTTCAAACGCCTATGTGATGAGGCACGAACCAAGCACGGTAAGCTGGAGTAAATCTGTTGATAAACAATGTCAGTCTTCGTTGCTTACCACCTCAATTAATATCTCTTAACATTGTGGTAGTTGGTGTGACTAAAAATGCAGGCAGTGTCCACAGGGTAAGTCAAAAGAGGCGCTGATTTCAAGGCTACATGTAGCAAAGGGCTGTTAACAAAGACCATACTTAACACGTATTTTCATATGTAGGCGTTTGAGGTCAACAAAACGAGATCTTTTTTGGTTAGGTTTCCTTTGTGTACAAACGTCGGTACTAAAATGACACTACTTATTATTTTCTATTAACGTAGCCATATGGATCTGTAAGCCTTATATGGACACTTTCATTTGTATGACGTCAAAGGGTTTACCAAGCGGCAATACATATCGCCGTCTTATGCAGTTTCGCAGACAGTTCGGTAGCCTTCATGAAACGGGCATGAGCATAATCTTTTTGAATATCTGGTTGGTGCATTACATCGTGTATAAATGGACTAATGAAAGTTACCATTGCCAGTGACAGTTTGGATATATTCCATTGTCTTTTAGGTTCTGATATTACGTGCTTCTTGATAATTACCACGGTAACCCCCCCCCCCCAACCCCCCCCCCACCCCCCAGCCACGGACCTGTATTCGGGTTTCGTTTGAATAAAAACGTCATTGTATTTCATTCTACATGTATGTCACATAACTTTTGTCTCTACAGGTCATCGTGGTGAGATTAACTGTGTGGATGCCTAAACAACATACTTCCGTAACATTCACCTTGATAGCTTGACCATTCGACTAGGTATTCATAAACTCCATCTTGGTGACTTTACCTCAGAACTAAGCATCAGTGACCTGTATTTTGATGACACAACCACAGGACTAGACATCCGTGACCTTCACCTTGATGGCTCAACCACAGGACTAGACATCCGTGACCTTCACCTTGATGGCTTAACCACAGGACTAGACATCCGTAACCTTCACCTTGATGGCTTAACCACAGGAGTAGACATTCGTGACCTTTACCTTGATGGCTAAACCACAGGACTAGACATCCGTAACCTGCACTTTGACAAGAGACATCCCTGACCTTCAGCTTGATGGCAAATTGTGAAATTTGTCAAGAAGGAATCTATAAATAACTAATTGATAAAACCGAACATCCAACAAAATTTCATGGCCAACAAAAGGCTAAAATTGGCAGTTTTATGCACATACAAATTATTTGCCTTGTTAAAACGGATATTTTGGATTTTGGCCGTTTCCATGGTTACGTAACTTTTTTGCAATTTCCAAGTAGTGGCTAACTTGACCAGCAGCATCTGCTACATATAATAAAAATGATACACGGATTAAGGCTAATTTGCTCGGTAAATTCATGCTTAAATCTCCCTTTTATTTCAAATGAAGCAAGTTTGTTATGCGAATTTTAAATTAGGGCAAGACAAGTTATACGCAAAGAAATAAATTCACTCTGGACAATTTACTTGTAGTAGTATAATCAGTCCTATTCTCGACCTTCGAAATAGGACACTTACGTGTACGATGAAAAAAATATTTCAGACTTATAAAGAAAAATAAAGTTACATACCCCAGCAACCCCGTTCTGAAGCATTATGGCAGTCTCCCCTTTTTTGCCAGAAAAGCGAGTAAATAATTCAAAGTTGCATATTATATTATATTATATTATATTATATTATATTATATTATATTATATAAGACAGGTAGAAGGAAAATCTCCTTGTGATTACGTGGTGAACAAAATCCTGTAGTCGTTTAAAGTAACATTTCCCACGTGCAGTATGAGACCTGCAGGGAGACATGGTTCCCTTGATGTTATCCTTTATAATATCTGTGTCCATGGTAGCGAGATATACGTGTTTTGGACCACATACACGTAAAGCATGGCAAACTTGAAAATGGGAAGAGTGCCAGTTTTAACCTACCAACCAACCACGACTGCATTTGCCTTTAAAAGAATATCCATAAGGCACAAAAATAAAAAGCTAGCAATTTACTTTTTTTTCGCTTTTACTCGAGAAAACATGCCATCGGTCTTGGCTTCAACTTGGAAGGCAGCTTATTTCAACACGGTTGGGGAGGGGCTTGGTTTAATGATTTAAAATTAAACCGTGAAGGCATAGAGTATATTTAAACCTTCCTTTCAGCATATCACATTTACTGAACCCTTTGTCGGGAACACGAAGTACTGTATTCGCATTTGTATAATTCATTCTTCACTCTTTTTTAAATCAAAACAGGCAGTGCCTGTACAATTCGTGCCTTGCATGAACAAGTGGATAATATTTGTCCTTGATAGAAACCCCTATTCCAAGATGTCGGATGGAAGGCACGACAGTAATGTCAATCTCGAGACGAGAACTAACCAACTACAAGGTGATATTCCTTAAAAAGATTAGGACAAATGTTTTCTTTTCACCAGGCAGCTACAGCAGATACTTTCTGTACTCGATTTCATTTATTGGAACAGATACTCAGCATGATGAACATGTACGGAGGGGTGACAAAAGTATAGGGGTATTGCACCATCTATGTGAATAGGTCGCTGTGCGGCATAGGGAACCCGTTCGTGAAAAGTGCTTTGGGGTTTGTTGCTCGTCTAACCCCTGATGGATTTTCATGTGCACTACCAGTGTAAAGGGTGCCATCGATGGTGTCACGCCCTTCTGGCTGTCAAGTTTCTACCATGGTGAATGTACGGGAGCTCACACATGAAGGAAGAAAATAATTTTTCAGGTTAATCCCTTNGTTGAGATATAGTTGATATGTCAACATTGACAAAGGGTTTACAAACACAGGTTGATTCAATGTTGAAATCCTGTTGATCTATCAACATTGAAAACTGATTGACAAAGAAAGGTAAAATCAATCTTTGAGACCCTGTTGATCTATCAACATTGACAATTGGTTGACAAGAAAAGGTAGATTCAATGTTGAAATCCTGTTGATTTATCAACATTGAAAATTGATTGACAAAGAAAGGTAAAATCAATGTTGAGACCCTGTTGATCTATCAACATTGACAATTGGTTGACAAGAAAAGGTTGATTCAATGTTGAAATCTTGTTGATTTATCAATATTGATGGATCAATATCATCTCAACCTATCCTCAATGTTGAATCAACGTTGAGTGCCCGCTGGGTTTATTGCTTCTCTTCCAGCCACCTGCGTACTGACAACAACCATTATGATATGTGTACTAATTGCGATAATTGCACTCATCATCTCAGCCGTCGCAATCTCCAAACCCATTGGCTCTGACATTACAGATCAGGGTGAAACAACAAGTACTCAGCAAACTCCCCAGCCTGCAGTAGCATACTCACCCAGTACCTATGACGCCAGCCGGTGTCAGGCCTCCAATAGAAGGAGAATTTTCACAGTGGTCATTGGATTCGATATTGGGCCTTATGAATATAGGTAAGTAAAAATACGCAGAAATATCTTTCAAATAACGGGGTAGATATGTGTGTGTAAGGGGGGAGCAAAGGGGGGGGGTAGGGAGGTGCAAAGCTGCTAACTTAAGCTGTCCATCTAACTTTTCAGTGACGACAGCGGGTTTCAAGTTGGATTCGGTCACGACCTAATAGACGCAGGTAATCAAAATTTTCTTTTGAAAAATTTATTTGGTACTTGTTTCAATATCTTGTGATAAGAATCACTCTTAAAAATATCAACTTGGAAGTCAATGGTTTATTTAATTATTTATTTATTTATTTGAGTGTGTCAGGAGGCGGGAATAGATTGCAGGATTGTCACGGAGCCATACACCAACTGTATGTTCTCGGAGAAAGGGCAGCCAGAGAGAGGGGGGATAGGTATGGAGCATTCTTTTATTGATATCATAGCAGTAAGTTGTGAAAACGAATATCTTTTATTTATTCGCTTAATATTTCATTTCTTTGGAAAACGCGCTAGAATTCAAAACTGTATAGTTTAACTGTGACTGTTAGGCGATATATTGGACTAGAACTGAAGTTTTTCCTTTATGTTAAATTTTTGTTTTTGGTTTACAGTTGAACATATTGGAATTCAAGTAATGGAGTAAAAATTTTATCTGGGGTTTTGTCTTTTCATGGGATCATTCAGGACTTATGGAAGGTTGGTACGACGCCTGCACCGGGTGGCTGGCCTCACGCCAACGGAAGCAGGTTTTCGCATTTTCCAAGCCGTTTTTGAAACCATTCGAGGTCTATTTCTACGCCTTTCCTGGATTTAATCCATTCAATATTACGGGGAAGAAAATAGGTGAGCTATACTGTATTCACATATAAGAAGAGGTTATTTGAATTAAATTAAATCTTTTCCAACCAGTTATTCACTTCAGCTCTTTTCATTTCGAGTACCCGGTCTTGGTCTGGTTTACTGTTTAATCAGAGTGTATCGCGTAGATAGTCCCGAACTACACGTAAAATGTATAAATTAATGAGATATTTTAACAGATCATTGTATTTGAGATTTTTAAAGGTCAAACTACATTATGAGACAAGCTAGATCATTCACCCAGGTTATTTGTTTTTTTTTTTTTTAATTACGATTCCAACTGCTAACTTTATTAAAATTTATGAACTCCTTATAATTTTTTTCATTTGGGTTCCTTCTGGTGTCCAGTTGTAATGTTACATTTCATGAAGAATTCCAACACCGATTAAAGATGTCTTGTAGATGCCACGAACCTTCGGAGCCTGCATGGCGTCATCTATCTTTGATCCAAATCTTAAAGAATATTGCATGTACGATTTTAAGTTAAAACTAAGACCAAATGTAACTTAAAACCAGGCCGTTAAGATTTTAATATAATGTCATGGTCTACCCTCATGTTACAAATTATTTTTCTTCGTTTTGGTACCTTTCCGAGATCAGCTATATGAATTTGTTAAATTATCGGTAAATTATATAGAAAGGTGTATGTCATGTTAACGAGAACAAGGATTAGAGAAGAAAAGCAGTCACCCAAAGGCAATTTGTACCATTAAAAATTTAATGACATAGTCGTTATCTCAGTAGTTGTCACACACCCGGATGACGTCCTCTATTCTTCGAGGCTCTGACTTAACCCGATTCTGCAGGCCCCGGTTTCACAAAAAAAAAGTCAGGTTCTCTGGCTAAGAACTTGTTTACCAAGGTTACATGGGTACATGGGCACATCTTACAATATCAGCAGCAGTGTAGCAGCACTCACATACGAAACCTTTCGTGGTCTATTTCTTCGACTTTCCTGGATTTAACCCATTCAATACCACAGGGAAGAAAATAAGTTAGTTAACATGTACTCTGACATTCGAATTAAAAATTTCTGCGACCAGTCATTCTCATTTCAACTCTCCCAGTCCCGAGTACCTGGTATTTTACTAATAGATTAAAAGACACTTAAAGAAGCCAAGGGACTGTTTATTTTATGTTGCCAACTCCTGTCGGTGCATTGTGCAATACGACCAAGTTAGTAAGTGTCCATTTATATTATATTTATTTATCCTCTTCGAGCCATGTTTGTTGTATACTGACTCCTTACAGGACTGGCCAGCGGTTGGTTCACTAACGAAGCCTGCATAGCCGGACTGGACCAGGTAGCTGGAAGAAAAGTCCCACCTTCCAACGTTTTCCACGCCCAGACACTTGACGAGCTCCTGGCTATGATCCAGAACGGAACTGTAAGTCCTTTACTATGTTGCCAGATTTGTAACATTCCTTCGGAATTCGATAATACACTGTTATTACCTCCGCCAAGGAGATTATGTTTTCACCCCTGTTTGTTTGTTTGTTTGTTTGTTTGTTTGTTTGTCTGTCTGTTTGTCATCAACATAACTCAAAAAGTTATGGATGAATTTCGATGAAATTTTCAGGGGAGGTCAGAAATGAGTTAACTTAAAAGTGATTAGTTTTTGGTGGTGATCTGGATCAATAATCAATCAATAATCAAAAATAAAAGATAAGTTATGGACCGATTTTGATGAAATTTTCAGCAACTGACAGAAGTGGGCCAATGTACAGATGATTAGTTTTTGGTGGTGATCCGGATCAATAATCAATCAATAATCAAAAAACTAAATCATTATAGATTGAAAATGAAGGGGTGAAACGGCATTGGGTGGAGACTTTGCTGCCAGCATTCCAGTCTTTAGACTTTTTTAAAACCCTCTTTCCATTTTCCAATTGTTTGGGAGCACGAGCAATTTAGTGAGGGACTGTTGTTGAGAACACGCTTATTGGTTACTTAGGGGCCATTCAGAAAGAATGATCCGAGTACCTGCTGATCCGCCGAATAAATATGGCAGACCACAGTTCAAAAGCGATGCCGCTGACTCCTGATGGTCTCTCCGACTCCACACGCACCTTTAAACGGATTAAATCTCTGCTCCGAGGTTTAATTGCTAGGCCCCTGCGGCAACGGCCTGTAGCGCTCGTAGAAGATAGTGCGTTTTTTTTTCTTACATCATTAAACTGGGCAAAAAGTTATACCGGTTTTTTTACGGCATTCTTGCATGACTTTAAGTTGGTTTTAAATGTCCAAGACTGAGAGGACGAAGCGTTGATGAAGAAATGTCAATGAAACTGATTGTGATCGTGCATTACACATCTCTTCCGTTGCCCAATTTCGGCTTTACCATCGTCATTTAAACGGCTATGCGGTGACCAGATGTATTTCCAAGCTCAATTAGCGTTGAACCACATTTTAGTATACAATCTCTCGTCGAGTCGACAATTTAAACTTTGCAGTTAAGTGATGGTGAATTGTTTTCAACAGCAATCATTTTCTCCTGCCTAAATTTTACAGGTAGATGCGGGGTTTGGAGCCGGATATGCGTTAAACACCAAAATCTCAGGCACAAATATCCAACGGTTCCCTTCGGACCCCATCTTCTGTAAAAATGCCGCAGGAGGAGGAATGATGACCCGTAAAGACAATGACTTCAACTCTAAATGGAATGAAGGGTTTGAGAAACTGGTTTCTTCAGGACGTTTCAAACGCCTATGTGATGAGGCACGAACCAAACATGGTAAGTCGGAGTAAATCTGTTGATAAGCAAGGTCAGTCGTAGTTACTTAGCACATTAAAGGGATAATAACTCTAACGTTCTGCCCCCCCCCCTCCCAAAAAAAAAAAAAAAAAAGAATTTTCCTGGAGTTAACAACAATTTTCCCATACTTACCAATGGTTAATGAATCCATTTTTACATTCAAAGTTAGAGCGGATTCTCAACGAATTGAGCCAGGCTTTACAAAGCCGGTGACCTAAAAATGGCGGACGTACATGAAAGAAAACCGCCTAATCTTTTAATAGTCTCTCCGCCTCCCCACACGTCGTCCCTGCGGGATACAGTAATTAAATCTCGGCTCCGTTCGCCATGCGGAAGCTACCTGAGAAATATTAAGTGCGCATGCTCATCAGTTAAACTCGTGGTGAAGAAAGCATGGCGGCTGAAGGCGTTCGAAGGAAAAAAGCTCTTCTGTTTTATTATCTGTCAAAACAGAGACGAAAAAGGAATGAATTGGCCCGTAGAGCAGCAACGAATCGACTATCTACGGAGATAATATCACCAGAGATATTCATAGAACTACCCAGCCCCAGTAGACGTAGTTGGAGGTTGGAGCCGAGATTTAATTACTGTACCCCGCAGGGACGACGTGTGGGGAGGCGGAGAGACTATTAAAAGATTAGGCGGTTTTTCTTTCATGTACGTCCGCCATTTTTAGGTCACCGGCTTTGTAAAGCCTGGCTCAAATCGTTGAGAATCCGCTCTTAGTCCCTGGTTTTTTTCTAAAAAGTTTGGTTTTTTTTTTGTTATAATCTCTTAAGAGATTATAACAGAGTTTAGCCATCGATGGAGGTCATGTGGTCTAAAGACAAGCTCAGATATCAGAATAATAGCCATAGCTGCCGTTTTTGTGGTAAAACAGAATATATTATATTATATTTCTATGAGTTGTTCACAATGTTTTTATTGTGAAATATAGAACTCATACGAAGAGTTATTATCCTTTTAATTAAAATTTCTCTTTATAATATGGTAATTGGTGTGACTAAAATGCAGGCAGGGTAAGTCAAAAGAGGCGCTAATTTCAAGGCTAGCAAAGGATTGTAAACAACGATCATACTTTTAAAACATGCATTTTCATATGTAGGCGTTTGAGGTCAACAAAACGAGATCCGTTTAGGTTTGGGGTTCCTGTGAGTACAAACGTCGGTAGTAAATTGACTAGTTGATGTTTATTTGTCAGCATACATGTACATGTAGCTGTCTTGTTTTTCACATCAGGGCACATAATCTTTACATTGTAGAGCATGATATCTTGGAGGACAATCTTGGAGAAAATTATCATATTCACAGGCCCGTAGCCAGCAATTCCAAAGGGGGGTCTTTTACTGACAAAAATTGACCTTTTACGATGAAACCTTCATACACTTTTATCATTTTCCCAGATCAGACCCTTCCCTGGCTGGTTCAAACCCCCTGACACCCCACCCCTTCGGCTACGGACCTGTTTTCGTTTGAATAGAAACGTGATTTCATTTCATTCTACATGTACGTCACATAACTTTTGTCTCTACAGGTCATCGCGGTGAGATTAACTGTGTGGATGCCTAAACAACATACATCCGTAACCTTCTCCTTGATAGCTAGACCATTCGACTTGATATTCTTAAACTTCATCTTGGTGACTAAGCCTCAGAAGTAAGCTTTAGTAACCTGTATTTTGATGACTGAACCACAGGACTAGACATCCATAACCTTCACCTTGGTGGCTCAACCACAGGACTAGACATCCGTGACCTTCACCTTGATGGCTCAACCACAGGACTAGACATCCGTGACCTTCAACTTGATGACTGAACCACAGGACTAGACATCCGTAACCTGCACTTTGACGAGATTCATCCTTTACCTTCACCTTGATGACAAACTGTGAAATTTGTCAAGAAGGAATCTCTAAATAACTAATTGATAAACCGAACATCCAACAAAATTTCATGCTTATATCAAAATGACCAACAAAAGGCTAAAATTGACAATTCAGCGTCCCCTTTATACACATACCAATTATTTGCCTTACTAAAAAAAGAAGTTTTGGATTTTGGCCGTTTCTATTGTTACGTAACTTCTTGCAATTTCTTAGTAGTGGCTAGCTTAACCAGCAGCCTCTGCTACATATGATCAAAATGATACACGAATGTAGGTTTAGTTATTCGGTAAATTCATGCTTTTAAATCTCTCTTTTATTTCAAATGATGCAAGTTTGTTATCTGCATTTTAAATTAGAGTAAGGCAGGTTGTACGCAATGAAATAAATTCACTCTCGACAACTTAATTACTTGTGGTAGTTTAATCAGTGCTACTTTATACTTTCGAAATAGGACACGTACATTTGAAGAAGTAATATTTAACCCTTTGAAAAAAAATTTACCCTGGCTACCCCGTTTTAAATTATGATGGCAGTTTTTCCCTTTTTTTTACCAGAAAGGCAAAATATAATTGGAAGTTGCATTATATATTATATTATATTATATTATATTATATTATATTATATTATATTATATTATATTATATAAGAAAGACAGATGGAAAGAAAGGCTCCTTGTTATTACACAGTCAACAAAATCCACTAGTGGTATAATGTTACATTTCCCACGTACTGTATGCGGCCTGCGGGGAGACACGCTTCCCTTGATGTTTTCCTTTATAATATTTGTGTCCATGGCACTGGGAAGATTCATATCAAATCACCGTTGAGATCGTAAAATCCCTGAAGAAGGCCTAGGGGCTGAAAACTTATTGATTATATATTTTACATCTTTATAATAGATCTTCATAAATGCATCAGTATTATAACTTATTTACATTTGGCACTGAGACAAACGTGTATTGGAACACGCACACGTGAAGCATATGGCTAATTTGAAAATGGGAAGAGTGCCAGTTTTAACCAACCATCCGCGACTGCATTTGCCTTTAAAACAAGATTCATACGACATAATAAAAAGCTAGCAATTTTCCTTTTTTTCGCTTTTGCTGGAGAAAACATGCCATCAGTCTTAGCTTCATCTTGGTAGGCAGTTTATTTCAACACGGTTGGGGGAAGGGTTTGGGTTAATGATTTAAAATTAAACCGTGAAGGCATACAGTATATTTAAACCTTCCTTTCAGCATATCACATTTACTGAATCCTTTGTCGGGAACACTAAGTACTGTATTCGCATTTGCATAATTCATTCTTGACTCTTTTTTCAAATCAAAACAGGCAGTGCCTGTATAATTTGTGCCTTCCATGAGCAAGTGGATAATATTTGTCCTTGATAGAGACCCCTGTTCCAAGATGTCGGATGCAAGGCACGACAGTAATGTCAATCTCAAGACGAGAACCAACCAACTACAAGGTAATATGCCTTAAAAAGATTACGACACATGTTTTCTTTTCACCAGACAGCTACAGCAGAGATTTTCTGTACTCGATTTCAATTATTGGAACCGTACGAACATGATGAACATGTACGGAGGGGTAACATAAGTACAAGGGCATTGCACCATCTATGTGAATAGGTCGCTGTGCAGCATATTACATTTACTGAATCCTTGGGCGGGAACACGAATGACTGTATTGGCATTTGTTCGTTAAATGTGATTTGAGGTTTGTTGGTCGTCTAACCCTTGATGGATTTTCATCCATGCGCACTACCAGTGTAAAGGGTGTCATCGATGGTGTCACGCCCTTCTGGCTGTCAAGTTTCTACCATGGTGAATGTACGGGAGCTCACACATGAAGGAAGAAAATAATTTTTCAGGTTAATCCCTTTATTGCTTCTCTTCCAGCCACCTGCGTACTGACAACAACCATTATGATATGTGTACTAATTGCGATAATTGCACTCATCATCTCGGCTGTCGCAATCTCCAAACCCGTTGGCTCTGAAATTACAGTCCAGGGTGAAACAACAATTACTCAGCAAACTCCCCAGCCTGCAATAGCATACTCACCCAGTACCTATGACGCCAGCTGGTGTCAGGCCTCCAATAGAAGGAGAATTTACACAGTGGCCGCTGGATACGATATTGGGCCCTATGAATATAAGTAAGCAAAAAATATAGCTCACATAACGGGGAAGATGTGAGTGTGTGTCTGTGTGTTTGTGTGTGTGTGTGGGGGGGGGGGCAGAGCAAATGGGGTAGGTAGCTAGTAAAAAGTCTAATTTCAAGACGGACCATTGTTGCGACTTTTTTTCAGAAATCGAGGGGGGGGGTCAGGACCGACACCCCCTAAATCCACCACCGTGGGGGAGGGAGATGCGTAAAATATGCAAACCTGATAACTTAAACTGTCCGTATAATCTTTCAGTGACGACAGCGGATTTCAAGTTGGATTCGGTCACGACCTTATAGACGCAGGTAATCAAAATTTTCTTTTGAACAATTTGTATGGTTCTTGTTTATGTATCATTAAATAACAATTATACTCTGAAAAATATCAACTTGGAAGTCAATGGTTTATTTATTTATTTGAGTGTGTCAGGAGGCGGGAATTGATTGCAGGATTGTCACGGAGCCATACACCAACTGTATGTTCTCAGAGAAAGGGCAGCCAGAGAGAGGGGGGATAGGTATGGAGAATTCTTTTATTTATCTCATGGCAGTTGGTTGTCAAAACGAATATCTTTTATTTCTTTGTTTTATATTTCATTTCTTTCGAAAACGCGCTTAGAATTCTAAAATGTATAGATTAACTGAGACTGTTAGGCGATATATTAGACTACATGTAGATCTGAAGCTTTTCCTATATGTTAAATTTTTGTTTGTGGTTTATAGTTGACCATGATATTGAAATTAGTATTAGTATTGGAGTGTAAATTTTATCCGGGATTTTGTCTCTTCATGGGATCATTTCAGGACTTATGGAAGGTTGGTACGACGCCTGCACCGGGTGGCTGGCCTCACGCCAACGGAAGCAGGTTTTCGCATTTTCCAAGCCGTTTTTGAAACCATTCGAGGTCTATTTCTACGCTTTACCTGGACTTAATCCATTCAATATCACTGGGAAGAAAATAGGTGAGTTATGCTGTATTCACATATAACAATAGGTAATTTGAATTAATTTTTTTTCCAACCAGTTATTCACTTCAGCTCTTTTCATCACGAGTACCTGGTCTTGTTCTGGTTTTACTATTTAATTGGAGTGTATCTGGTAGATAGTCCCGAACTACATGTAGAATGTATAAATTAATGAAATATTTTAACAGAATATTGTATTTGAGATTTCAAAATGGTACGGTCAAACTACATTGTAAAACAAGATACAACATTCACCCAGGTTATTTGTTTTTTATTACGATTCCAACTGCTAAATTAATTAAAATTTATTAACTCCTGATATTTTTGATTTTTTTTTCGTTTGGGTTCCTTCTGGTGTTCAGTTGTAATGTTACATTTCATGAAGAATTCCATCACCAAGTAAGGATGTCTTGTAGCTGTCAAGAACCTTCGAAACCTGCATGGCGCCATCTATCTTAGATCCAAATCTAAAAGAATATTGTGTGTGCGATCTTAAGTTCAAACTAAGACCAAAGACTTTAAATCAGCCCATTAGTGTTTTAATATAATTTCACGGTTTACCCTCAAGTTACAAATTATTTCAGGGATTTTTCTTTGTTTTTGGTACCTTTTTGTGATCAGTTATGAATTTGTTAAATTATCGGCAAATTATAGAGAAAGGTTTATGTCATTTAAAAAAAAACAGGGATTAGAGAAGAAAAGCAGTCACCCAAAGGCAGTTTGTACCATTTTAATTTTAATATTAAAAGAATTTAATGACATAGTCGTTATTTCGGGTAGCTGTCGCACACCTGGATGACAACCTATATTCTTCGAGGCTCTGATTTCTGCAAACAGCATCCAAAAAATGAAATTTGTTTCGTGGGCTATCAAAGTTAACCAGACCTATGCCTACAAACATGAGTCTTTTAAAAGCGGCCCATGGGTGTTAACATGCATGCTAACTCCTTACAGGACTGATAAGCGGGTTCTTCACTAACGAAGCCTGCCTGGCCGGACTGGACCAGGTGGCTGGAAGAGACGTCCCGCACTCCAACGTTTTCCAAGCCGAGACGCTTGATATGCTCCTGGCTATGATCCTGAATGGAACTGTGAGTGTTTTCCCATGTTACCTGTTTTTGTAAGTATTTTTAATACGCCAGTATGTTTTAAATCCCACAGCATCCCAGTGTTCAGACTTCGCCCCTTTTCATTATTGTGAAATAAGCTCTATTCTTTACCAATCATTTAATACTTCCTTAATCTTACAGGTAGACGTGGGTTTAAGCACGGGGCCTGCTATGGCCACCAAAATCAATGGCACTAATATCCAACGGTTCCCATCGGATCCCATGTTCTGTAAGAATGCTGGACAGCCTGGAATGATGACCCGTAAAGACAATGACTTCAACTCTAAATGGAATGAAGGGTTTGAGAAACTTGTCTCTTCAGGTCGTTTTAAACGGTTATGTGATGAGGCACGGATCAAGCACGGTACGTCTGGGCTATTCTGTTGATTAACAATATCAATAATATTAGGCAGTTTTGATTACTTAGTAGGCCTATGTTCTTTTAAGTTTTAAGTTGTTAAAACAACTAAGGATCTATTTTTCTGTACTTAATTTACACTATACGTGTATAAAATATTGAAAATTCAGGCTATATAATGTAAGCAATGTCGCTAGGATTTGCCACAATAGACGCTGTTTTCAAGACTAACAGAAGGTTGTGATCAAAGCCAATCTTTTTTTTTTCACGGTCGAAGATACCCTTATATGATAAAAAGACAAATTCATTACATTGAAAACAAAGTTATAAATTAAGATATTATTTCATGTATAAATATTATATTTATGATCGACACGTGATTTCATTTAACGTCACATACATTGTAACGTTCGTCTCAACAGGTCATCGCGGTGAGATTGACTGTGTGGATGCCTAACAACAGCTGGGATCTTTAACCTTCACCTTGATTGCTAAATCACAAAACAATGCATCCGTTACCTTCACCTTGATGGTATCAAGACAGAAATATAGGAATTTGTAACTTTCACCTTGATGGTTAAAACAAAGATGTAGGCGGCCGTAACCTGAACTTTGATGTCTTAATCCCAGAAGATATCTATGACCTTCATCTTGATAGCTAAACCACAGGACGAGGCTATNACTGCTGTATTAAAACAGGTACTGAAAAATACCCCCAAAGTTGGCCATTTTTAAGGCAAAAAATCCTGGTGGATTCTTTCAAGTCTATGTAGACAATGGGTTTGGTTAATTTATTAAACCATTTTGCTCTACAATGATGTTACTAAATTAATAGGGCTGGTGAGCATGGAAAGTGGATGTGTACTAATGAATATCAGGCCAGTGGGTCATAGGTCAAGGTCACTGGGCTTCATATTTGTAAATTGCCATATGTGGACTTTTTAATTTGTATGGACAAAAAGTTTAGAGGAAATAAATCTTAGATTCTGTTACTTTGGATAGGCACTGGCAATTAACTTGAGAGTTTACATGATAATTTTATTATATATATTTTTAATATCATCAATTTGGTGAATACAAATTAAAATCTTAGTTTAGTAGCGATTTCTTTTGGTGCAATATTTATCATATAGAGATCAGGATATGCCATAGTATTTATGAGAGCAAAGCCTGAACAAATCTTTTTTAATTATCATGAGGTTTTTTTAATCATCCACACCACTTTTTGGTGACTATTTATGAGCATACAGTAACTAAAAAATTATTCAATTTAGTTTATTGTTGTCTCAGATGAATAATTACAAATAATAAAAAAAATCACAAAATTATAATACAGCAAAACATGCAAAGCAGTGCAACATTAGTTGTGATCATTACAAACTATATCATAATGTAGCAAAACAAGATAATTTTCTATTCAAAAAGCAAAACTAACACAACCGCAAGATATATCCTGGTGTTATGAAACATCTTTGCAGTTTTATATCAAACATTACAGCTCATAACATCAAAGTTTTTAATACATTCAAAAATAACTGCCGATTTTTTCTTCCTGAGTAGTCTGTAACCCTCCTTACTGACATTTCAATCTCATCTTCAAGCTCACAAATGCTAGGTTCTGCTGGCCTGTTTCTTGTGCCTTTCTAAACTCCTTCAGTAAAAACTCCTTTACTTTATTTGAATATAGTTTCAAAGGTTAATTTAGATGACTTTAAAGCTTATCCATTGTGTAACTCAGTGAGATATTCAAAAGAGTGGCGTTCTCTCACAGCTGATGTGCTTTAAGTTTTTCTTTAGTCAGATTGTTGGCCCACTAGACTTTAATTTGATGAAAAGCTGTTTTTTGGAACATTTCATAACTGTGGTCTAAAAAAAGACCTTACAATTACTCTTCAGTCTTGGTAGCAAAAGATTTCAGAGAAGACTTCTCTGGAAAAGAAAAATTTCCTTGTTTGTGATCTTGCTTGGTATAGTCCCAGTTGGCACATTTGCCTCAGAAAAACCAAAATTAACCAAGTATCACTCATGTTAAAACTGCTCATGGGAGGGAGACGCCTTTTCTCATGTTGAGGAATCAAGAAAGCCAATTTGTTGTAATTGGACACTCCAGTCCACGCAGGTTTGGAAGATGTCTGTCTAGCTGGATGTAGAAAATGGCTCCAACTGCAGAAACTAGGGCCTCATGCATCTCCTCAGCATTTGTTATATTGTGGCTTTCATTTACATACATGCCTTTCTACAACATCCGTCATTTCCACACTAGTTTCAGTTTCTGCAAGGCTTTGGACTCTTTTGCTGACCATAAGATCACTGTGTGTCAAATAACACTTCTCAAATATGCCTGAAATATAAATATAGCTTACTATAGACACATGAAAACACTTATCTGAGAGTTAATTGATACATTGATGAAAAATAAATTATTATTCCATTTGTCCATGTTTTATAAGTAAGGCATGGTTTCGAATATTAATTATGATGAGCCTAGCAATTTTGCCAAGACCAGCCATAGCTTCAATCTAATTCTAATTGTTACCCTTAAATTTATTTTACCCAAATACCATTAAACCTACATAAATACCCACACAAATATAGCTTAAAAGATAAAATTATGACAGGTCCTTAGGCTGCAATTTCATTATTTGAATGGGGGCATTTTTCTTTTAAAAAATGGACAGTTTACCATTAAATTACACCTAGATCATTTTTCTGAGTGAACTTTTTTTTTTCTGGCTTTTAGCCTGTATTAAAATACAAACAACCCCGTTTCTTACCTGAACCAAGTGGCACCAGTACAATCAAATGGCTTTTTGTCTACACTGACATCTGCAAGTTAATCCCATGACATATTTCGTTATAGGCTCGTTTTTCCCTGTGTGGATGGTTTCCAGCACAAACCAAGCCCATATCCCAGTGCTGGTCACATGGTGTAACCCATTTATTATCCCAAAGATACTTGGAAATGTCCAATTGCGATCATCGGAGACAAAAGAATCCACACCTGACAAGAATCAGTTTGCTTTCGTAACTCACGCTGTTTTGCTTCACGTAAACGCAACGAAGATGACTGTTAATATCCGTGTTGCAATTTTTCAATACACTACATGTTTTTTTATATCTGTACACAGAGTATAAACCACATGATATACGACTTCGTTGAGGAAGATTTGCAAACAAACAGTCTGCGATTTCCGCCATGTTGGATAATGACGTTGTGTTGATCTGACGTTAGTACATTAGTTTCACATGATTTTAAAATGTGTTAGATGCTTGTTTTAACCATAAAAAAAAATTAGAATAGGTAAAATTAAAATAAAAAGTTCAACTAACAGTGTTTTAAACCATTTGTTGACTTGAAAGAGATAGCTGAAGTTGAGTGCACCGATATATGTGTCCGGATATATTTACGAAAAATGAAGAAATTAGGTCATGTTCTATCTGTTACAACGGACAAGTTGTAGAACAGCAGTAAGTTTTGATTTCATGTATAAATAGATTAATGAGTCATCTGTTAGTCCTGAACACGCTTTACCCCAAAGACCTGTGAAGATGAAGATATTGTCAAAAATAGAAGGGGGTGTTAAAAGCATGTTGTTTGCAGGCCTGAGAAAAACGCTTGGTTTGTTACCATGGAAACAAAGAGAGTGAAAAAAGTGTATATCATTTTAATCCCCTATCTTTAGGTTATAATATATCACCAAACTAAATCATTTAGTGACACCTGTATAAACTTTAAGGCCAATCAATATAACCCTGTTTTTCAGAAGAATTTTTGGTTGATAATACCCCCAAATTGTCACTGGCCATATCTCTGTAAGTAGGGATTTTTTTCAGGAAATATTGCGGCCTCAGATATTGTTCATATAAAGGTTCAAACACACCAAATATGATGTAAATCCGTTTACCCCCACCTTGCCGCATTTTCTACATTTGGTCTGGTTTTCTCGTGGACACACACTTAATTTAAGATAGGGCCTACAAACTCAGCAAAGCAAAAAACGACCAGGCGGTGCTGTTTGGAATATCCTCGTAAAAGAATAACGGGGGGGATAACCCTGCAAACAAAACATTGCCATACTATCTTTGCACCGTATGTGGAACGCCATCACTGCACAAACGTTACAGAATATTTAGACTCCATGCACAGACGGGCCAGGTGCATCCTCCAATCCAGAAGATACTGTACAAAATACCAAAAAGTGGCTTTGATCGGTTAGCTTATCCATTGGTTGAACAATCAGTAAATTTATGTGGAAAAATCTTTTAGAAGTTGAATAAAGAACATTGGTTCATGGCCTGGTTTTCTGTATCACTATTTTCCTGGCTGGTAGCGAAATAGCGTCAGACAAACCGCTTTAGGACGATTAAAAAATGTTATAGACAGCAGACGTCCGGTCAGACTCATTGATCAAAATCACTGCTTGTCGGCAAGAGCAAGACAACATGCAGGGGCGGATCAAGGATTATTTGAAGGGGGGGTCCGCGGATGCAAAGCCGACCCCCCCCCCCCCCCCCCTTGGCGTGCGGTGGGGAACCCAGTGAAGGACTCCAAAAATTTAGGTATTTTATAGGACAAACGGCGTCATTTGGTGTGGTTTAGAACTATTATTTAGCTTTAATCAAAATTCTTATTTCAAAAGGGGACCATTGGTGTGATTTGTTTCAGGAATCGAAAGAGGGGGGGGGTTAGGACCCCCCCCACCCCCCACAAACACACACAGTGAAAGATACATTGTACGCTGCAAATATGACGTCTCCCATTTAGATTTGCACACATATGCACCACATCTCAATATGATAAAACATGGTTATATGGGATATGATTGGACGACAGACAGCCTGTAGTGAAAAACCCCATGGTCAGACAGCTCTGGAGTGATTTTAGCCTGGAATGATACAGGCTCCCATCGCATGAGTTACAGGATCTACTGACAAGTTGCAGCAGGATGCCAGTGACCACATTGTTGAAATATTAAAAAAAATATATTTCTAATGTTTCATACATGGGTTTTTTCATACATTGTCTGATCATAAAAGAGGTCACGCACAAGTACGGAAAGGACCCGTACAAGAGGCGAACTCGCCAGGACATTAATTTGAACAGTTAGGTGTGAAATATTATCTGAAGTTATTTATACATCTCAGTTTCCCATGTGTGAATTTTATCAGACAAAGAAAGACTTTTCCGCCGATTGAATTTAATACCACACCGTGTATAAAACATTAAAAATATTACAATATTTTCAATACTGTGGTCTCTGACAGGAGGGAATGTGAATTAACCTGAGGTCCAAAGCCAGACAGTTAACAACCACTGTTGACGTCCTACGGGTTGGTTTACTGTTATTTTCTGAATCAATATTTCATTGGAATCAATTTAGGAATGATTTT
Organism: Lingula anatina; assembly: GCF_001039355.2. The sequence goes on along the minus strand of NW_019776188.1, from coordinate 39,194 downwards.
TATGATAAGTAAGCGTTTTCTTGCTCTGTGAGCAAACTTTTTAGACCACGGTTTTGCCCAGTTTGTTAATGAATTTACGCTTTGTTAATAAGCTTTACATTTCAATCAAGGGACTTGTTATTTAAAGTAAAAGTGTGAACACACACGTTTGGATATTATTTAACTGTGCTCGGTTTTGGTTGCAGGTTTTATGCACACCTTGTAGCCTTTTGTAGGGTATAAAAAGTAGTCACATTTGCATAAGTAAGCTGGTTCTTTTTTTTTTTTTTACTCTTTTTAATGTTAACAGGCACAATCCGTGCCTAGCATGAAGAGATGGAGATTATATTACATTCGTCCTTGCTCAAGACCTCCAATCCAAGATGTCGGATGCAAGGAGCGACAGCAATGTCAACCATGCGACGAAAACCACCCAAGGTAATTTGCCTTAGAAAAGATTTGGACAAATGTTTTCTTTAACCAGAAAACATTTTATTAAAGTAGCGATTTTCTGTACTCGATTTCATTTATTAAAACCGATACTCAGCATGTAGAACATGTACAGAGGGATGACAAAAGTGCAGGGGTAGTGTATTATCTATGTGAATAGTTCGTTGTGTGATATGGAGGGTCCCGTTAGAAAAAAGTGATTTGTGGTTTATTGCTCGTCTGAGCAGTGATGGATTTTCATCCATGTGCACTATAAAGGGTGCCATCAATGGTTTAATGCTTTCTGGCTGTCAAGTTTTTACCATGGTGAATGTACGGGAGCTTACACATGCAGAACAAAAATAAAAGATTTTTTTAGGTTAATCCCTTTCTTTCTTCCAGCCACCACGACAATAACCATAGCGATATGTGTTCCGATTGCGATAGTTGCGCTCATCATCTCAGCCGTCGCAATCTCCAAACCCATTGGCTCTGACATCACAGTCCAGGGTGAAACAACAGGTACTCAGCAAACTCCCCAGCCTGAAGTAGCATACTCACCCAGTACCTATGACGCCAGCCGGTGTCAGGTCTCCAATAGAAAGAGAATTTACACGCTGGCCATTGGATTCGATATTGGGCCTTATGAATATAGGTAAGTAAAAATAAGCAGAAAAAATGGGGTAGATGTGTGTGTGTGTGTGTGGGGGGGGGGGGGGGTTACATAAAATCTGCAAATCTGATAACTTAAACTGTCCGTCTAACTTTTCAGTGACGACAGCGGGTTTCAAGTTGGATTCGGTCGCGACCTTATAGACGCAGGTAAGGTTCTTGTTGAAATACCCCTTGATAACAGTAACACTGCGAAAAATATCAACTTGAAAGTCTATGGTTTATTCATTTAATTATTCATTTTTATTCATTCAATTATTTCTTTATTTGAGTGTGTCAGGAGGCGGGAATTGATTGCAGGATTGTCAGGGAGCCTACCACCAACTGCATGTTCTCAGAGAGAGGACAGCCACACAGAGGAGGGATAGGTATGGAGCATTCTTTTATTTATCTCATAGAAGATGGTTGTTAAAACGAATTTCTGCTCTTACTTCATTTCATGTTTTTCTTTCTTTCGAAAACGCGCTTGGAAGCAAAGTTTTTCATGGGCGAAGTGAAGTTGACAAAGTTCAATGTCAGAAAATAATCAAAGTGGTTTGGTATTCATTTTAGTTAGGTCAACTTTTTATATGGCGATCGATGTTGAAGACAGTTTGTTCAGTTTTATCCTAATATGTATTGACTAAGACTGTTTTGTGCTATATTGGACTAGGACCGAAGCTTTCCCAATATGTTTTACTTTTGTTTAAAGTTGAACATAATATTGAAATTCAAGTATTTGAATATAAATTTTACTTTGAATAATCCTATACATGGCATCATTTCAGGACTTATGGAAGGTTGGTACGACGCCTGCACCGGGTGGCTGACCACACGTCAACGGAAGCAGATTTTCGCATTTTCCAAGCCGTTTTTGAAACCTATCGAGGTCTATTTCTACGCCTTTCCTGGATTTAATCCATTCAATATCACTGGAAAGAAAATAGGTGAGTGAGTTATCTTGTATTCACGTGTTAGAAGAAATAATTTGAGTTAAAATTTCTCCAACCAGTTATTTAATTATTCACTTCAGCTCTTTTTCTCAAGAGTACCCGCTCTTTTTCTGGTATTACTATTTAACTGGAGTATAGCATGTAGATAGTTCCGAACTATATATAGATTGTATAAATTGATGGAATATTTTCACAAATTAATGTATTTGCGATTCCAAAAAGGTCAAACTACAATGTAAGACAAGATTCGCCATTCACCTAGGTTATTAGTATTTTATTTTTATTTCAACTATTAACTCAATTTAAATTCATTAACTCCTGATATTTTAAACGTTTTTTTTTTTTTCATTTTGGTTCTTTTTGGTGCTCAGTTGTAATGTTACATTTCATGAAAAATTCCAACACCAAATAAGGATGTCGTGTAGCTGCCACAAACCTATGGAACCTGCATGACGTCATCTATCTTTGATCCAAATCTTTAAGAATACTGCATGTGAGATTTCACCAGCTCGTTGGTGTTTTAATATAATTTCAAGGTCAACCCTCAAGTTACAAATTTAAATAATTTTTGGGGATTTTTTCTTCCTTTTGTACCTTTTCGTGATCAATTATGGTTAAATAATCGGCAAATTATGGAAAAAGTTAATGTTAAGAAAAACAGGAATTAGATCAGAAAAGCGGTTATCCAAAGGTGATATGTACTATTAAAAATTTAATGACATAGTCATTATCTCGGGGAGCTGTCACACACGTCCTCTATTCTTGAGGTTCTAACAGAACCCGTTTCTGCTGTTTGTTGGCTCAGATGAACCCAACACTTAAGAACGCCTGCCTTAACTCATCTCTAAAATCGGCTGGTCCTCATTCGTGCTTAAAGTACGATGAAGAGCATCTCAATATGTTGCCATCAGCGTATCGTGTAATGTCGTATTCAGACTAAGTAAGATCTCTTTACATAAATGTTTACGTCAAATTTGACCGCAGTACTGAACACTTCTATTCAGATAATGGATATTTACAGGAATAGAGGATCCCCCTGATTGAGACCCCTAGCGACCCCGAGATGTCCATCATATCCAACAACAGCGGAAACATAAGAGAATAGGGTTTTGATACACTTTGAATGTCTCCAATAAAACTTTAAAAATTATACATTGCAAAATAAATATATTTCCACTATTCGGAATCAAAAGCCTTTTCTCAACCTATTGTAACAGAAGAAAGAATGTTGGTTTGGGTGCTTTGGGACAAAAGGCGACAATTGCAGGGACAAAAAAGGAAGGAAATGAACTTTTTATCTCTAGCTGTCACCCCGCATTTGCTTCTTAAAGGCATCTGCTATTAGGAATAATAAATCTTTTTAAGTATAAATAACTTCAGTTCATATGTCCATGGAATTGTCAAGGAGGACTTTGGCGGTCTAAATCATTTGTGGTTCTTACACACTTGCTTTATTTTTCTGGGAGGGGGGGGGATAGCATTTGGCGCGAAGATGCCGTATTGGATACCATTAAATACAGTGCATGTACGCATCTATAGATCTGAAACAACAGCAACGCCTTGCCTTGAATGGGGCTTTCATGTAATAAAACTACAATTGCTGTATCTTGGGTAGAAAAACAATAAACAAAAGTCAAGGCCAATTTTCGCTTTAAAGTTCTATTATGAAATAAACCGCAAGCCGACACCTGTTCCCTTAACGACGTCAAAAAAGTCAGAATCGGCCTCGGAATTAAAATTGGCATAGACAAAGTTGAGTGTTAAAAGTCAACCGTTGACCAATAAGCTCTGTGACCAATATCCAAAATTGGACTTTGTTTTGTCGGCTAACAAAATTGACCAGGGCTATGCCTACAAACGAGTCTCTAAAGCGGCCCATGGGTGTTAACATGCATGCTAACTCCTTACAGGACTGATAAGCGGGCTCTTCACTAACGAAGCCTGTCTAGCCGGACTGGACCAGGTGGCTGGAAGAGACGTCCCGCACTCCAACGTTTTCCACGCCCAGACGGTTGACGAGCTCGTGGCTATGATCCAGAACGGAACTGTGAGTGTTTTTCCCATGCTACCTCTTTTTGTAACTCTTTTTAATACGCCCATGTGTTTTAAATCCCACAGCATCCCAGTGTTCAGACTTCACCCCTTTTCATTATTGTGAAATAAGCTTTATGACTTAACATTGGCCAGAAAAGCTACGTTAGGCTACTCGCTACTATGATCTACTGGTTAAGCTGCATATATACGTGAAATATTTCGCATCACTAAGTAACCCTCTCAGTCTTAACTGTTTAAACAGATGCTGTATGTATAAAATATATTCCAGCTTTACCATCGTCATTCATTTGTTATTACAACCAAATACGTTTTCAAGATCATCTAATGAATTTCAGCGGTTAAATACATTGAGGCGCATCAGCTCTCGACAATTATGAACCTTTTTCAGTGATGTCGAAATTTGATGTTTTCTTTACCAATCATTTAATACTTCCTAATATACAGGTAGACGTGGGTTTTAGCGCGAGGACTGCTTTGGCCACCAAAATCAATGGCACTAATATCCAACACTTCCCCTCGGATCCCATGTTCTGTAAGAATGCTGGACAGCCTGGAATGATGACCCGTAAAGACAATGACTTCAACTCCAAATGGAATGAAGGGTTTGAGAAACTTGTTTCTTCAGGACGTTTTAAACGCTTATGTGATGAGGCACGGATTAAACACGGTACGTCTGGGCAGTTTTGATTATTTATAATTACCAGTAGTATGCTCTTAATAACTAAGGATTTATTACTTAATTTACAATACGTATATTGATAACTGCAAATATACACTGTACAGGTTAGGTAATGTAAGCAGTGTCGAAAGAAACCGCCACAAGAGGTTCTGTTTTCAAGACTAACAAAGGATTGTTAACAAAGCCAATATTTTTTTTCCTCAGTCGAAGCTTCCCTTATAGAATATCAATACAAAATTATTACATTGAAAAAAAGTTATCAGATTAAGATATGGCTTAATTGTGGTAATGTTTCATGTATAAATATTACATTCATGATCGACACGTGATTTCATCCAACGTCACATACATTGTAACGTTTGTCTCAACAGGTCATCGCGGTGAGATAGAGTGTGTGGATGCCTAACAACAGCTGGGATCTGTAGCCTTCACCTTGATTGCTGAATCACAAAACAATGCATCCGTTACATTGACCTTGATTGTTACAACACAGAAATATAGGAATTTGTAACCTTCACCTTGATGGTTAAAACAAGGATATGGGCGGCCGTAAACTGAACCTGATGTCTAGATCACTTGGCCTTCAGTTTGAAAGCTAAACCACAGGACTAGGCGTCCGTAACTTTAATGGCAACTTGTGGAACTTACAAGAAGCCAAGGCGAAATTTATAAATGAAACTTATGGATAGAATCGAAAATTTATTGATGATGTGCGAATTTCATAGTGATGAAAAGATGACTACCAACGATATCAGACCCGCAGTGTTTTTTAAGGAAGCACAACTGTAATTCCAACAGGCTTATTACATGTATATGCATAACTTCAGTGCTGCAGTTGACAATTACCATTACAATTGACTAATTTTATTAAGTTCTTTTTTTGTTTTTGACAAAATCAACAGTCTCATGAAAGAAATGTTTATAATCGAAACAAGCTGTTTTATTTTTATTTTTCATAAGACTCCTTTTTTAATTTAATAGACTAATTTAGCAAAGAAAAAACGACCAGGCGGCGCCGTGCTGACTGCGGTAAGGAGAAGTGGGTTATATAATGCTAAGAACTACGATTTGTTAAAATGTTTAAAATAGGTAATTCTGACACTTCCTGTTTGGGCATAGCCTCGTTTTGGCCTACGACAAAGACCATAGGTTAACTTACATGTATTAACAAAATTTGAAAAAGGTGATGCTTTTGTTTAAGTTGTTATACATGTATTTACATACATGAAGGCATATTTTACAAATATGAGAGGAGGATAGTGTATCAGGCAAATACACATTTTGAATTACTACAGCTGGATCCATCAATTAAAAATCGGATTAAGTTGAGTCCGTAGCCAACGGTATGCGCCATATCTAACTAGCTGCGACCCTATTCAGCAGAATGAAAATGGTATAGTTCGGCAGGTTCATTTGCGAAATATTTTACTTTTTCAGAAACCATGTAGAAAATAAAGATTCAAACGAAAAAACCTCAGCTTTTCAACTCATAGCCATTAACGCGGGTTCTTTTGGTTCGTGATAACTTTGCTGACTTGGACTCAAGCACTGAGACAATTAAACGTGTATTGGAACGCGTATAACGTGGTTGAATTTAGGGATGGAAAGAATACCTGTTTTACCTAAGCAACCGTGACAGCTTTGACCTAAAAAATCTCATGAAGATAAAGAGGAGTAAGAATGCTTGTAATTTACTTTTTATTTGCTTTTGCTGATTAATGCATTCCTATGGCGTGAACTTCAGTCTAAAGGGAACTTATACAGAAACATTTGCTTATCAATTTTCTAAAAAAGTCACATCTTTGTTTAGAGCGAAATCTGCACAGACTTCTTCCACTGATTGAATTTAATACCACACCATGTATAGAACATTAAAAATATTCCAATATTTTTAATACTGTGGTCTCTGACTGGAGGAGGATGTCAATTTAGCTGAGGTCCAAGGCCAGACAGTAAGCAACCACTATTGACGTCCTCAAGGTTGGTTTACTGCTTTTTTTTTCTGAATCAGTACTTCATTGGAATAAATTCATGGATGTTTTTTATGATAAGTACGCTTTTTCTTGCTCTGTGATTAAACTTTTTAGACCGTGATTTTGCAGTTCGTTAGTGATTTTACACGTTGTTAATTGGCAGTATATTTTAATCAAGTGACTTGTTATTTCAAGTAAAAGTGTGAACACATACATTTGAATGTTATTCAACAGTACTCGGTTTTGGTTGCAGGCTTTATGCACACCTGGTAGGGTATAAAAAGTAGTCACACTTGCATAAGTAAGCTGGTTCTTTTTTACTCTTTTTAATGTTAACAGGCACAATCCGTGCCTAGCATGAACAGATAGAGATTATATTACATTTGTCCTTACTCAAGACCTCTAATCCAAGATGTCGGATGCAAGGAGTGACACCAATGTCAACCATGTGACGAGAACCATCCAAGGTAATTTGTCTTAGAAAAGATTTGCACAAGATAGTAAAAAGTGATTTGCGGTTTATTGCTCGTCTAACCAGTGATGGCTTTCATCCATAAGCACACATATACGGTAACGTACAGTACTTCAGGCCACAATTTTCAAACTGAAAAAAATATTGAAAGTGTTTACTCTATTAGAGCTTTTGCGTTGGGACGTATACCATATTATTTGATCACTGCATATATATATATATATATTTTTTTTTTTATGTGAACAATGTTTTACTGGGCATTAAGGCATCACGTACATTACATACTTATCCATACGCTAGACATGTCCCTCGTCTAAGCAACAATAGCGACGTCAAATGACTATTCACGCGCGCTTTAAGTACTTGATTATGTTTAAATACACCATTTTAAAAGATGAATGCCAAATTTTAGATAATATTTACGTATTATATTGGTTGTAGGAATGAAGTTAGAAGCACTCTGTATTGATTTATTTCATTTTTAAAAAAAATGCGACGGTATAATATTGACACTAATCTTCAGAAATCACGTTTTGCTAACCGCAACAGAACTGCTGTGTGATCCATATAGTTCTTTCCTGACAACTATTTGTTATTTCCCATCTCTTTATTGACATAAATAAATCATACAAGTTTCGCCATTATGGAGAGCAATGCCAGCGACAGTAACGCCCAATACAAAATCTGTTGATATAATATCCATAAAATCTTTGATATATGACCAGCAGATCCAGTTCTGTAAACATATACAGAGGAGTAAGAATATGATACGTATGGACTGAAATCAAAATATAAAACATTTCTATTAAAGAAAAATTCGTCGGCGAAACTGTTTGTCGCTTCTTATTGACCGTGGGTGTATAAGGGGTGTCATCGATAGTGTCACGCCCTTCTGGCTGTCAAACTTCTACCATGGTGAATGTACGGAAGCTCACACATGCAGGGAGAAAATAATTTTTCGGTTAATCCCTTTATTTCTTCTCTTTCAGCCACCACGACAATAACCATAGCAATATGTGTTCCGATTGCGATAGTTGCGCTCATCATCTCAGCCGTCGCAATCTCCAAACCCGCTGGCTCCGACATTACAGTCCAGGGTAAAACGACAAGTCCTCGACAAACTCCCCAGCCTGCAGTAGCATACTCACCCAGTACCTATGACGCCAGCCAGTGTCATGCTTCCAATAGAAGGAGAATTTACACAGTGGCCACTGAATTCGATGTTGGGGCTTATGTATATAGGTAAGCAGAAATAAGCAGAAATATAGCTCACATTACGGGGTAGATGTGCGTGTGTGTGTGTGGGGTGGGGGGGGGGGGGGGCAAAAGCGAAGGATGAAGTGCGTAAAATATGCAAACCTGATAACTTAAACTGTCCGTATAACTTTTCAGTGACGACAGCGGGTTTCAAGTCGGATTCGGTCACGACCTAATAGGCGCAGGTAATCAAAATTTTCTTTTGAACAATTTGCTTGGTTCTTGTTTAAATATCCTTTGGTAACAATATCTAAAATATCAACTTAGAAGTCCATTGTTTATTTATTTAATTCATCATTATTTATTTATTTAGTCATTTATTATTTAAGTGTGTCAGGAGGCGGGAATTGATTGCAGGATTGTCACGGAGCCTTCCACCAACTGCATGTTTTCAGAGAAAGGGCAGCCACAGAGAGGAGGGATAGGTATGGAGCATTCTTTTATTTATATCAAAGCATTTGGTTCTTAAAACAAGTCTCTTTTATTGCTTCGTTTTATGTTTTTCTTTCAAAAACGCGCTTAGAAGCAGAGTTTTTCATGACTGGGTGAAGTGAAGTTGACAAAGTTCAATGTCAGAAAATAAATAAAGTGGTTTGGAAAAGCTGGCAACAAAACTATTCATTTTGGTCAGGTCGACTTTAATATGGCGATCGAGGTTGAAGACAATTTGTTCAGTTTTATTCTAAAATGTATAGTTTAGCTGAGATTGTTTCGTGCTATATTGGACTGGGACTGAAGCTTTTTCTTTATGTTTATCTTTTGTTTATACATGTAATTTATAGTTGAACTTGATATTGGGATTCAAGTATTAGAATTTAAATTTTACTTTGAATAATCCTATACATGGCATCATTTCAGGACTTATGGAAGGTTGGTACGACGCCTGCACCGGATGGCTGGCCACACGTCAACGGAAGCAGATTTTCGCATTTTCCAAGCCGTTTTTGAAACCATTCGAGGTCTATTTCTACGCCTTTCCTGGATTTAATCCATTCAATATCACTGGAAAGAAAATAGGTGAGCCATCTTGTATTCACGTATTAGAAGAAATAATTAGAGATGAAATTTCTCCAACCAGTTATTCACTTCAGTTCTTTTCATCACGAGTACCTGGTCTTGGTCTGGTTTTACTATTTAATTGGAATATACCGGGTAGATAGACACGAACTACTGTAGAATATCTAAATTGACGGAATATTTTCACAAATTATTGTATCTGCGATTCCAAGAAGGTCAAACTACATTGTAAGACAAGATACGCCATTCACCTAGGTTATTAGTATTTTATTTTGATTTCCACTACCAACTCAATTAAAATTCATTAACTCCTGATATTTTTGAACCTTTTTTTTCATATTGGTTCCCTTTGGTGCTCAGTTGTAAGGTTACATTTTATGAATGCACCAAGTAAGGATGATAAGACTAAATGTAACTTAAAACCAGGCCGTTAAGGTTTTAATATATATATATGTCAAGGTCTACCCTCAAGTTACAAGGGGTGGGGAGGGGGGGAGATTTCATGTAATACATGTAAGACTACAATTGATGTACTTTGGGTTCAAAAAGAACAAACAAAAATCAATGTCAATTTGCAGGTTAAAGTCTAGTCTTTAAAGTCAATTGTTGACCAATAAACTCTTTCATTAATATTAAAAATAAAAAACTTTGTTTCGGCGACTATCAAAGTTAACCAGACCTATGCCTACAAACATGAATCTTTTAAAAGCGGACCATGGGTGTTAACATGCATGCCGACTCATTACAGGACTGATAAGCGGTTGGTTCACTAACGAAGCCTGCCTGGCCGGACTTGACCAGGTGGCTGGAAGAGACGTCCCGCACTCCAACGTTTTCCACGCCCAGACGGTTGACAAACTCCTGGCTATGATCCAAATCGGCACTGTGAGTGTTTTCCCATGTTACCTGTTTTTGTAACTATTTTTAATACGCCAATATGTTTTAAATCCCACAACATCCCAGTGTTCAGATCCCTTTTCATTAATGTGAAATAAGCTCTATTCTTTACCAACCATTTAATACTTCCTAAACATTACAGGTAGACGTGGGTTTTAGCATGGGGACTGTTTTGGCCAACAAAATCAATGGCACTAATATCCAACAGTTCCCCTCAGATCCCATGTTCTGTAAGAATGCCGGACCACCTGGAATGATGACCCGTAAAGACAATGACTTCAACTCCAAATGGAATGAAGGGTTTGAAAAACTTTTCTCTTCAGGACGTTTTTTAAAAACGGCTATGTGATGAGGCACGGAGTAAGCACGGTACGTCTAAAAATACTATTGATTAACAATGTCAGTAATAATAGGCAGTTTTGATTACTAAGTATGTTCATAATAATTAAGGATCTATTACTTAATTTACCGTTCGTATATTGATAATTGCAAATTCAGGCTAGGTAATGTAAACGATGTCGCAAGGATCCGCTACAATAGACGCTGTTTTCAAGACTAACGAAGGGATGTTAACAACGCCCATGTTTTTTTTTTTTTTATTTATTTTTTTTTTATTTATTTTTTTTTTACGGTCAAAGCTACCCTTATAGGATATCAAAACAAAATCATTACATTGAAAAAACAAAGTTATCAAATGGGATGGAATAGCCGAGAGCATATAACACCTGTTTTGATGGAACTTCACTGGCTTCCAGTAAGAGAGAGAATTTTATTTAAAATTTTATGTGTCATTTTTAAAGCAGTCACTGAGAATAAACCACTTTATATCTCAGAACTTATGAAGCAACATCAGCATGGAAGAGTTACCAGGTCTTCAACTTTTAGTCATTTACTTTTAGAACACAGTGTCTTAGAGAAAAAAGCTGGTAAATTTTACGGTGAAAGGGCATTTATGATATATGCACCCAAAGTTTGGAACACTTTACCCTCTGAAATACGAGCAGCAGGTGACATAGATACTTTTAAAAAGCTTTTGAAAACTCATATTTTTAGAATAGCCTATCAGTAGCTATCATATAGTTAATTTTAGTTTTTAATAAGGTGTACTGTAATTTTATGATTAATTTTAAATGTTGTCACTTTAGGTTCTTATCATTTTAGAATATGAATAATTGGTTCTTTAAATTAGTTCTTAGTCCTTTAAAATTGTAATGTGTTCTTATATTAGTATTGTGTTATTTAGCTCTTTTAAGTGAATGTTGTAAGGCGCATTGAGATTTTTAATGGAATGCGCCATAGAAAAATAAATTATTATTATTATTATTATTATTATTATCAAATTAAGATATCGCTTGAGGTGATGCTTCATGTATAAATATAACATTCATGACACGGCACGTGATTTCATATAACGTCACATACATTGTAACGTTTGTCTCAACAGGTCATCGCGGTGAGATTGACTGTGTGGATGCCTAACAACAGCTGGGATCTGTAACCTTCACCTTGATAGATAAACCACAGGACGAGGCATCCGTAACTTCTATGGCAACTTGTGGAACTTACAAGAGGCCACGGAATCTAATGGATAGAACTGAAAATTTATTGATAATGTGTGAATTTCAAGCTGATGAAAGGATTACCACCAGTGATATCAAGTTCAGACCCGCAGTGTTTTTTAAGGAAGCACAACTGTAATTCCAACAGGCTTATTACATTTATATGCATAACTTCAGCGCTGCAGTTAATAGTAATCATCATTTCATTACCATTACAATTGACTAATTTTATTAACTTCTTTTTTTGGCAAAATCAACAGCCTCATGAAAGAAATGTCGTCTTCGGAAAAGAAAAACAGAACTTTTTATAATCGAAATAAGCTAGCTATTTTATTTTTTATTTTTCATGTGACGCACGAGGCTTCTGGTTTTATTTAAGAGACTAATTTAGCAAAGGAAAAACGACCAAGCGGTGCCGTGCTGACTGCGGTAATGCATTTATATGGGTTATATAAAGCTAAGAACTAAAATTTGTTAAAATATTTGAAACTGGTAATTCTGAAACTTTTTGTTTGGGCATAAATGAAAATTATAGCCTCGTTTTGGCCTACGACAAAGACCATAGGTTAACTTACATGTATTAACAAAATTTGAAAAAGGTGATGCTTTTGTTCAAGTTGTATTTACATACATGAAGGCATATTTTACGAATACGAGTGGGGGAAATTGTATCAGGCAAATACACATTTTGAATTACTATAGCTGGATCCATCAATTATAAAACTCGGATTAAGTTGAGTCCGTAGCCAACGGTATGCGCCATATCTAACTAGCTGCGACCCCATTCAGCAGAATGAAAATGGTATAGTTCAGCAGGTTCATATTTGCGAAATATTTTACTTTTTCAGAAATCATGTAGAAAATTAAGTTTTACACGCAAAAACCTCAGCTTTTCAACTCACGCGGTTTCTTTTGGTTCGTGATAACTTTGCTGACTTGGACGCAAGCCCTGAGACGTTTATTGGAACATGTACAGTATAACGTGGTTGAATTTAGGAATGGAAAGAATACCTGTTTTACCTTAGCAACCGTGATAGCTTTGACCTATAAAATCCCATGAAGATTAAGAGGAGTAAAAATGCTTGTAATTTACTTTTTATTCGCTTTTGCTGATTAATGCATTCCTAGGGCTTTAACTTCAGTCTTAAGGGTACTTATACAGTGATGTTCATAAGTGAAGAAACATTTGTTTTTCAATTTTCTTTTTAAAAAATCAAACCTTTATTCAGAGCGAAATCTGTACAGACGTTTTCCACTGATTGAATATAATACCACACCATGTATAAAACATTTAAAATGTGACAATATTTTCAATACTGTGGTCTATGACAGGAGTGAATGTGAATTAAGCTGAGGTCCAAAGCCAGACAGTTAACAACCACCGTTGACGTTCCCAAGGCTGGTTTAATTTTTATCTGAATCAATATTTCATTGGAATCAATTAAGGGATGGTTTTTATGATAAGTAGACTTTTTATACTCTTTTTAGACCGTGATTTTGCAGTTCGTTAATGAATTCCCACTTTGTTAATTAGCAGTTCATTTTAATCAAGGGACTTGTTATTTCAAGTAAAAGAGTGAACACAAACATTTGAATATTATTTACTTGTGCTCGGTGTCTGGTTGCAGGCTTTGTGCACACCTGGTAGGGTATAAAAAGTAGTCACGTTTGCATAAGAAAGCTGGTTCTTTTTTTTAATGTTAACAGGAATAATTAGTGCCTAGCATGAACGAATAGGGATTACATTACATTTGTCCTTGTTCGAGACCTCAAATTCAAGATGTCAGATGCAAGGAGCGACAGTAATGTCAATCATGTGACGAGAACCAACCAGTTGGAAGGTAATCCTGCCTTTCCAAATATTTTGATAAATGTTTTCTTTAGCCAGAAAAGATTTATAAAATCAGTTATTTTTATGTACGCGAGATTTTTTTCAAAGAATGATTTGGCGAACATGTGAATCATGACATAACTGATGAATACAATATAAAAGTCCAAAGGGAAGGTAACATGGAAAATATGTGGTTACCAAATTTGACGCTCCTATGGTGGTTTTAACAAACTTTAAGTTCCAACATATTTACTAATTTGTAAAAGTATGATCAACTCTTATTACATTCTTGATATAAGCTTTCGTTGAACGCATCGCATTTCACTGAGATAATCTACAGCAATTTACTTCACAGGTGGTTTCTACAGTGTGCATTCTTATCCTTATTAAGAGTTGTCACTTGCGAATGTCTCTTATTTGATTAAGTGCTTAAATATACTTTCTTCCAGCCAGTCGCATACTGACAGTAACCATAGTGACATGTGTTCTGGTTGCGATGATTGCGCTCATCATCTCAGCCGTCGCAATCTCCAACCCTGCTGGCTCTGACATTACAATCCAGGGTACAACGGCAAATATTCAGCAAAATCAGCCACCCAGTAGGGCCTATGACGCCATCAACCGATATCAGGCCTCAAACAATAGAAGAATTTACACGATTGCCGTTGGATACGATACTGGGCCTTATATATATAAGTAAGCAGAAGCATTGGCCACATGCCGTATGCGCGGGAGCATGTGTGTGTGTGTGTGTGTGTGTGTGTGTGTGTGCGTCTGTGTGTCAGAGAGAGAGAGAGAGAGAGAGAGAGAGAGAGGGTAAAATCTGCATATCTGATAAATTTAACTTTCCGTATAACTTTTTAGGGACGTCAGCGGATTCCTAATTGGATTCAATCACGACTTAATAGACGCAGGTAATCAAAATTTTCTTTTGAACAATTTGTTTCGTTGTATAACATCCATTGATAGCAATAATACTGCGAAAATATCAACTTGAAAGTTAATGGTTTATTTATTTAATTAAAAAATTTTATTCATTCCATTATTAATTTTTTAAGTGTGTCAGGAGGCGGGAATTGATTGTAGGGTTGTCAAGGAGCCTTCCACCAACTGCATGTTCTCAGAGAGAGGACAGCCACACAGAGGAGGGATAGGTATGGAGCAATCTTTTATTTATACCATAGCAGTTGGTTGTTAAAACCTATTTCTTATATTGCTTCGTTTTATGTTTTTCTTTCTTTCAAAATCGCACTTGGAAGCAGAGTTTTTAATGACTGGGTGAACTGAAGCTGACAAACTTTAATGTCAGAAATAATCAAAGTGGTTTGGTATTCATTTTAGTTAGGTCAACTTTTATAATTATATGGCGATCGAGGTTGAATACAACTTGTTCAGTTTTATCCTAATATGTATTGACTGAGACTGTTTTGTGCTATATTGGACTGGGGCTGAAGCTTTCCCAATATGTTTTACTTTTGTTTATAGTTGAACATGATAATGAAATTCAAGTATTTGAATATAAATTTTACCTTGAATAATCCTATACATGGCATCATTTCAGGACTTATGGAAGGTTGGTACGACGCCTGCACCGGGTGGCTGACCACACGTCAACGGAAGCAGATTTTCGCATTTTCCAAGCCGTTTTTGAAACCTATCGAGGTCTATTTCTTCGCCTTTCCTGGATTTAATCCATTCAATATCACTGGAAAGAAAATAGGTGAGTGAGTTATCCTGTATGCACGCATTAGAAGAAATCATTCGAGTTGAAATTTCTCCAACCAGTTATTCACTTCAGCTCTTTTCCTCACGAGTACCCGCTCTTTTTCTGGTATTACTATTTAATTGTTGTTCTAAAATATACGTAGAATGTCTAAATTGATGGAATATTTTGACAAATTAATGTATTTGCGATTCCAAAAAGGTCAAACTACATTGTAAGACAAGATACGTCATTCACCTAGGTTATTAGTATTTTATTTTGATTTCAACTACTGACTCAATTAAAATCCATTAACTCCTGAAGTTTCTTAACCTTTTTTTTTCATTTTGGTTCCTTTTGGTGCTCAGTTGTAATGTTACATTTCATGAAGAATTCCTACACCAAGTGAGGATGTCGTGTAGCTGCCATAAACCTCTGGAATCTACATGACGTGATCTTTCTTTGATCCATATCTTAAAGAATATTGCATGCGCTATTTCAAGTTCAAACTAGAACCAACTGTAACTTACAACCAGCTCGTTGGTATTTTAATATAATTTCATGGTCTACCCTCAAGTTACAAATTTAAATTATTTTTGGGGAATTCCCTTCCTTTTGGTACCTTTTGGTGATCAATTATGGTAAATAAACGGTAAATTACAGAGAAAAGTTTATGTTAAGAAAACCAGGAATTAGATCAGAAGAGCGGTTATCCAAAGGCTATATGTACTATTAAGAATTTAATGACATAGTCATCTCGGGTAGGTGTCACACACGTCCTCTATTCGTGAGGTTCTGACTTAACCCGTTTCTGCAGTTTGTTGGCTCAGATGAACCCAACCCTCAAGAACGCCTGCCTCAACTCATCCCTTAAAGTTGTCTGGTCCTCTCTTGTCCTTAAAGTACGATGAAGAGCATCTGAACATGCTCCTTAAAATAGAAAGGTGTTGCCATCAGTGAGTCGTGTAATGTCGTATTCAGACTAAGTAAGATCTCTTTACATTAATGTTTACATCAAATTTGACCGCAGCACTGAACAGTTCTATTCAGATAATGAATATTTATGGGAATAGAGAATCCCCCTCTTTGACACCCCGAGTGACCCCGAGATGTCCATCCTATTCAACAACAGCAGAAACATAAGAGAAGAGGGTTTTGATACATTTTGGGTGTCTCCAATGAAATTTAAAAAATGATACATTGCAAAATAAATGTATTTCCACTAGACGGAATCAAAAGCCTTTTCTAAATCTAGAGGTAACAGAAGAATGTTGGTTTTGGGTGCTTTGGGACGAAAGGCAACAACTGCAGGGACAAAAAAAGAAGGAAATAAATTTTTCATCTCTAGCTGTCACCCCGATTTTGCTTCTTAAAGGCATCTGCTATTAGGAATAATGAATATCCTAGAGTAAAAATAACTGCTGTACATATGTCCTTGGAAATGTCAAAGAGGACTTTGGCTGTCTAAATCATTTGTGGTTCTTACACACTTGCTTTATTTTTCTGGGAGAATTGCATTTGGCGCGAAGATGCCTTATTGGATACCATTAAATACAGTGCACGTACGCATAGGTCTGAAACAACAGCAGCGCCTTGCCTTGAATGTGGGTTTCATGTAATTAAACTACAATTGCTGTATCTTGGGTTGAAAAAGAATAAACAAAAGTCAAGGCCAATTTGCGCGTTAAAGTTCTATTGTGAAATAAACCGCTAGCTGACACCCGTTCCCTAAACGACGTCAAAAAAGTCAGAATCGGCCTCGGCATTGAAATTGGCATAGACAAAGCTGGGTCTTAAAATGCAATCGTTAACCAATAAGCTCTGTGACCAATATCCAAAATTGGACTTTGTTTCGTCGGCTATCAAAGTAAACCAGACCTATGCCTACAAACGAGTGTCTTTAAAACGGCACATGGGTGTAAACATGCATGCTGACTCCTTACAGGACTGATAAGCGGCTTCTTCAGTAACGAAGCCTGCCTAGCTGGACTGGACCAGGTGACTGGAAGAGACGTCCCGCACTCCAACGTTTTCCACGCCCAGACGGTTGACGAGCTATTGGCTATGATCCAGAACGGAACTGTGAGTGTTTTCCTATGCTACCTGTTTTTGTAACTCTTTTAAATACGCCCATATGTTTTAAATCCCACCGCATCCCAGTGTTCAGACTTCACCCCTTTTCATTATTGTGAAATAAGCTTTATGACTTAACATTGGCCAGAAAAGCTACGTTAGGCTACTCGCCACTATGGTCTACTGGTTAAGCTGCATATATAAACATATCAAAAGCACGATCAAAAACAATTTCGTGAAATATTTCGTATCACTATGTAACCTTCTCAGATGCTATATATATATATATATATATATATATATATTCCAGCTTTACCATCGTCATTCATTTGAGTTATTACAACCAAATACGTTTTCAAGATCATTTAATGAATTTCAGCGGTTAAATACATTGAGGCGCATCAGCTCTCGACAATTATGAACCTTTTTCAGTGATGTCGAAATTGGATATTTTCTTTACCAATCATTTAATAATTCTTAATATACAGGTAGACGTGGGTTTAAGCACGGGGCCTTCTATGGCCACCAAAATCAATGGCACTAATACCCAACGGTTCCCATCGGATCCCATGTTCTGTAAGAATGCCGGACAACCTGGAATGATGACCCGTAAAGACAATGACTTCAACTCTAAATGGAATGAAGGGTTTGAGAAACTGGTCTCTTCAGGACGTTTTAGACGGCTATGTGATGAGGCACGGATCAAGCACGGTACGTCTGAGCAGTTTTGATTAATTTCCGGTAGTATGTTATTAATAACTAGGGATCTATTACTTAATTTACAATACGTATATTGATTATTACAAAACACTGTAAGCTAGTTAATGTAAGCAATGTCGCAAGAAACCGCCACAAGAGGTGCTGTTTTCAAGATAAGCAAAGGAAGGTTAACAACGCCCATGTTTTTTTCACAGTAAAAACTTCCCTTATAGGATATCAAGGCAAAATCATTACACTGAAAAACAAAGTTATCAAATTAAGATATCGCTTGAGGTAATCTTTCATGTTTAAAGATTACATTCATGACACGTCACGTGATATCATCCAACGTCACATACATTGTAACGTTTGTCTCAACAGGTCATCGCGGTGAGATTGGCTGTGTGGATGCCTAACAACAGGAATCAAAAACTTTCACCTTGATAGCTAAAGCACAAAACAATGCACCCGTAACCTTTATCTTGATGGTTAAAACACAGAAATTTAGGAATTGGTAACCTTCACCTTGATGGTTAAAACAAAGATATAGGCGGCCGTTACCTGAACCTGATATCTGGATCTCAGAAGATATCCTTGGCCTTCAGGTTGAAAGCTAAACCACAGGACGAGGCATCCGTAGCTTTTATCAGCTTGCGGAACTTACAAGAAGCCAAGACGAAATTTATAAATGAATCTAATGGATAGAACCGAAAATTTATTGATAATGTGTGAATTTCATGCTGATGAAAGGATTACCACCAGTGATATCAATTTCAGACCCGCAGTGTTTTTTTAAGGAAGCACAAATGTAATTCCAACAGGCTTATTACATGTAAATGCATAACTTTAGTGCTGCAGTTGATAGTTATTAGAATTTCATTACCACTACAATTAACTAATTTTATTAATTTCTTTTTTGACAAAATCAACAGTCTCATGAAAGAAATGTCGTCTTCGGAAAAGAAAAACATAACTGTTTATAATGGAAATAAGCTGATTTATTTTTATTTTTCACATGACGCACAAGGCTCCTGGTTTGATTTAAGATACTAATTTAGCAAAGCAAAAGTAATCAGGCGGTGCCGTCCTGACTGAGGTAATGCAGTTATATGGGTTATATAAAGCCAAGGAGTTATAACAGAACTAAGATTTGTTAAAATATTTGTAGTAGGTAATTCTGAAACTTCCTGTTTGGGCATAGATGAAAATTATAGCCTCGTTTTGGCCTACGACAAAGGCCATATGTTAACTTACATGTATTAACAAAATTTGAAAAATGTGATGCTTTTGTTTAAGTTGTTATACATGTATTTACATACATGAAGGCAAATTTTACGAATGCGAGTGGGGGAAAGTGTATCAGGCAAATACACATTTTGAATTACTATAGCTGGATCCATCAATTATAAAACTCGGATTAAGTTGAGTCCGTAGCCAACGGTATGCGCCATATCTAACTAGCTGCGACCCCTTTCAGCAGAATGAAAATGGTATAGTTCAGCAGGTTCATTTGCGAAATATTTTACCTTTGTAGGAAATAAAGCTTTAAACGCAAAAACCTCGGCTTTTTATCTCATAGCCATCAAGGCGGTTTCTGTTGATTCGTGATAATTTTGCTGACTTGGACGCAAACACTGAGACAATTTAACGTGTATTGCAACGCGCATAATGTGGTTGAATTTAGGGATGAAAATAATATCTGTTTTACCTAAGCAACAGTGACAGCTTTGACCTATAAAATCCCATGAAGATTAAGTGGAGTAATAATGCTTGTAATTTACTTTTTATTTGCTTTTGGTGATTAATGCATTTCTATGGCTTTAACTTCAGTCTTCCACTGATTGAATTTGATACCACACCATGTATAAGACATTAAAAGTATTACAATATTTTCAATACTGTGGTCTCTGACAGGAGTGAATGTAAATTAGGCTGAGATCCAAAGCCAGACAGTTAAAAACCACTGTTGACGTCCTCAAGGTTGGTTTGCTGTTTTTTTTTTTCTGAATCAGTATTTCATTGGAATAAATTTATTGATAATTTGTGTAATATGTAGGATTTTTCTTGTTCTGTGAGCAAACTTTTAGATCGCGATTTTGCCCACTTTGTTAATGTATTTAGGCTTTGTTAATTAACAGTTCATTTTAATCAAGGGACTTATTATTTAAAGTAAAGGTGTGAACACACACGTTTGAATATTATTTAACTGTTCTCGGTTTTGGCTGCAGGTTTTATGCACACCTTGTAGGGTATAAAAAGTAGTCACATTTGCATAAGTAAGCTGGTTCTTTTTTTTTACTTTTTTAATGTTAACAGACACAATCCGTGCCTAGCATGAACAGATGGAGATTATATTACATTTGCCCTAGCTCGAGACATTTGTCCTAGCTCCAAGATGTCGGATGCAAGGAGCGACAGCAATGTCAACCATGTGACGAAAACCAACCAACTAGAAGGTAATTTGCCTTAGAAAAGATTTGGTAAAATGTTTTCTTTAAACAGAAAATATTTTACTTCAGCAGCGATTTTCTGTACTCGATTTCATTTATTGTAACCGAATGTCGAACATGTACAGAGGGGTGACACAAGTACAGGGGTAGTGTATTATCTATGTGAATAGGTCGCTGTGTGATTTGGAGGGACCCGTAAGTAAAAAAGTGTTTTGCGTTTTATTGTTCGTCTAACCAGTGATGGATTTTCGATCATGTGCACTGTAAAGGGTGCCATCGATGGTGTAACGCCTTCTGGCTGTCAAGTTTCTACCATGGTGAATGTACGGGAGCTCAAACATGCAGGAAGATTTTTTTTTTTTTTTCGGGTTAATCCCTATATTTCTTCTCTTCCAGCCACCACGACAATAACCATAGCGATTTGTGTACTGGTTACGATAGTTGCGCTCATCATCTCAGCCGTCGCAATCTCCAAACCCGCTGGCTCCGACATTACAGTTCAGGGTAAAACGACGAGTTCTCGACAAACTCCCCAGCCTGCAGTAGCATACTCACCCGGTACCTATGACGCCAGCCGGTGTCAGGCTTCCAATAGAAAGAGAATTTACACAGTGGCCATTGGATTCAATATTGGGGCTTATGTATATAGGTTAGCAGAAATAAGCAGAAATATAGATCAAATGATTTGTGTGTGTGTGTGTGTGTGTGTGTGTGTGTGTGTGTGAAGGGGGGGGGGTCAGAGCAAATGGAGGGTTTGTGTAAAATCTGCAAATCTGATGACTTTAACTGTCCGTCTAACTTTTCAGTGACGACAGCGGGTTTCAAGTTGGATTCGGTCACGACCTAATAGACGCAGGTAATCAAAAATTTCTTTGAATAATTTGTTTGGTTCTTGTTTAAATATCCTTTAATAACATTGAACACTGCATTACCACTGCAAAATATTAACTTGGAAGTCAATGGTTTATTTATTTAATTAATCATTTTTTATATATTTATTCGATTATCTATTTATTTAAGTGTGTCGGGAGGCGGGAATTGATTGCAGGATTGTCACGGAGCCGTTCACCAACTGCATGTTCTCAGAGAAAGGGCAGCCACAAAGAGGGGGGATAGGTACAGGGCATTATTCTATTTACATCATAGCAGTTGGTTGTTAAAACGAGTTTCTTTTATTGTTTCGTTTTAGGTTTTTTTTTAAAAAACGCGCTTAGAAGCAGAGTTTTTAAAGAGTGGGTGAAGTGAAGTTGACAAAGTTCAATGTAAGAAAATAATCAAGTGGTTTGGTAAAGCTGGCAACTAAATTATTCACTTTGGTCAGGTCGACTTTTATATGGCGACAATTTGTTCATTTTTATTCTAAAATGTATAGTTAAACTGAGACTGTTATGTGATATACTGGACTAGAGCTAAAGCTTTTCCTACATGTATGTTTTAACATTTATACATTTTTGTAGTTTATTTTTGTAGTTTTTTGTAGTTTATAGTTGGGCATGATATTGAAATTCAAGTATTGGAATAAATTTTACCCTGGATTTTGTCTTTACATGGCATCATTTCAGGACTTATGGAAGGTTGGTACGACGCCTGCATCGGATATCTGGCCTCACGTCAACGAAGGCAGATTTTCTCATTTTCCAAGCCGTTTCTGAAACCACTCGAGGTCTATTTCTACGCCTTTCCTGGATTTAATCCATTCAATATTACTGGAAAGAAAATAGGTGAGTTTTCTTGTATTCACATAGTAGGTAAGATAATTCACGTTTCATCACGAGTACCAGGTCTTGTTTTGGTATTACTTTTTTTAAAACTGGAGTATACCGGGTAGATGGTGCAGAAATACATGTAGAATGTCAAAATTGATGGAATATTTTAACAAAATATTGTATTTGCGTTCCCAAAAGGGTCAAACTACATAGTAAGACAAGATACAACATCCACTCAGGTATTGGTATTTTATTTTCATTTCGACTTCTAACTTGTTACTTTTCTTACTCGCTTAATTCCTTACATCCTGTCTTTTTAACCTGAATATTGAGAAAACAATTCTCTTTGACAAAAAAAAAAAAAAAAGGTAAAAAAAAAAAAAAATTGTTTCGTCGGCTATTTAAGTTAACCAGACCTATGTCTACAAACGCGAGTCTTTTAAAAGCGGTCCATTGGTATTAATATGCGTGCTGCCTTCTTACAGGACTGATTAGCGGGTTCTTCACTAACGAAGCTTGTATAGCCGGACTGGACCAGGTAGCTGGGAGAGACGTCCCGCACGCCAACGTTTTCCATGCACAAACACCTGCCGAGCTCTTGGTTATGATCCAGAACGGAACAGTGAGTGTATTTTCTATGTTACCTGTTTTTGTAATAATTCTTTTTAACACGCCAGTATGTTTGAAATCCCACAGCATCCCAGTGTTCAGACTTCATCTCTTTTAATTATTGTGAAATGAGCTTTATAATTAGACATTGGCCAGAAAAGGTGAGGCTGCCCTTTAATCAGTGGCGGATTTGGAAGGGGGGTGCACGGGGGGTCCTGACCCCCCTTCCATTTCTGAAAATCCAACTGACCTCTCTTGAAATTAGAATTTTGACTTACTGAATCTTAGTTCTAAATAGTACCAAATAGGACCCTTCGTCCTCTAAAATACCAATTTTTTTTATCGGGGCCCTTCAGCGGATCCGCCCCTATTTTGTGGTCCATTCGTAAAGCTGAAATTTAGCATCTGCATATATATAAACATATCAAAAGCAGTTTAATGAAGTATTTTGTATCACTNTTAAGTATATCTTTTGAAGTTAATTAATTATATTTGAAATCCTACTCTTAAAACCGACCTCTTCTCTCATTGTGCGACAATGCGTCGTTCAACAACGAAGCGTAACGTCGCGTAATCGGTACGTCATCTGAATAGTAATGTGACGTCATAAGTAATGTGACGACGACGCTTCCGTAGTTACAAAGTCAACATGGAAATGCGAAGATATATGTTTCCATTATGTCGATTTTACGGTTATTGATATTATTAATTCTCAGTTTTGCTTGTGTATTTATATTACACTTTCTCCAGAATAATGACAGGTACGTACAAATTCAATGTATAGACCGTCTTCTTAAGTTTAAGCAACAAAAGCAAACGGTGTAAATTTTCACGCTCGTAGACTGTCTTCACTTGCTCAGCACAAATTCTGAAAACTCTTCTTATAGACGTTTTTTTGTGTTTTTTCAAAATATTTCGTTGGAAATTCTTGTTCATAAGTAGATACCCAATTGTTTCTAATGTGTACATTAATGTTTATTATTCCATTATACTTACTCATAGGAAAATCGAAGATCAAAACCTGGAGATTTACATTAACATATCGGTTCGAGCTACTGGGGACAGCAGTCCAGAAGAATTCGTAAGTCATAAGATACATCTTACAGAATTCGAACCGAGGGAGGGCCACCCATGGTTTACAAGAACAACAACGAGAAGGAGGAGCGGCGCCAGTAGACATCTCTTCAGCACTGACTTTAATGAAGAAATCGCTGGAAATGAACCACCTCCAACGAACCATGATGAAACAACCAAGACAGGAAACAAAACTAGTACTGGTGAGAGTCCCTTTTTTATTGAATTCGGCTTCAGACATGTTTGAATGAAGTTGATGTAGATTGAATAAGAGTAAATAAATAAATAAATAAATAAATAAATAGCTTAGAGAAAAATGCCCAATCAGTGGTACATTGTATCAAACTTCCTGGTACTTTATCAAGCGAATGATCAAAGGAAAACTGTAAGGAAACAAGCTCTTGGTTAGAAATAAAGCGGGTTTGTGTTCGATTAGTACAAATGTCCATACTTTTTAAATGGATAGCTTATCTTTAAAAAAAAAGAGTAGATTTCAAAGCACGCTTTAACGTGCAGAATCATAATGATGAGTGTGGCAACAGAGTTTTGATTGGACCGTGCCGCATATCAAAATTAACGCCGCCTTTATCCATCATTCTTTTGATTCATTAAAATGTCAAATATTTTTCAGACCGTGGGTGGAATGCCTCTTACTTCAAGGCTGTAGTTTTCTCAGCCTATCAGGACGCTGTTCAAAGCATCGCCGACGTTAAAGACAAGAGTCACAGTCACTTTGTTTTTTGGCAACACAGCCTTTATGCTCTTCTTAATAACTACTGCGACAAAGTTCAGGCAACATCAGCAGCAATAGGTGAGACAGTTGTGCCATATATGGATATCCTTAGCTACTAGTATGTCAAACTGGTTAATTATCTTCTTCTTTCTGGCATTTTGAAAACGTGTTCAGTTGTTGAATAATGTCCATTTAGTGTCTTACATGTGTCTGCCATTAGATAGCATGCGATTTTGATGCATGCCCTATGTAAATGAATTTGATTGAACATTATACATCTCACTTTTTTTCATTTCAGTGCATGACATTGTAGAGGCCATTGAAGGCAGCAAGAAGTCTGCAGAAGAAGTCTTCAGGTCATTCAAGGACGGGCTTGTAGCACACATTGACATCGCTCGAGTGCGCCTCTACTTCGTTCCTGAGTCTCCCGTGGAACGAAAGTGTAAAGGACATTCCAACTGGTACGCAAAGAGCGCCTGTACACTCTTGTTCCATGCTGCTGAATACCCTCCACAACTTGTCTCCACTCTGGCTGAAGGATACGACAGAATTTTTGAAATCACCAGAAGGCTCTTCGTGCGTGAGACGCACAAAGATAAGGTCTGCAAAGGCTACGACACCTTGCCGTTCCTTCGGAAAGTCTGTGAGACAGGATTTGATGTGGCGTCAAAGGCAAACGAAATCCTAGAAAACGCCCAAGAGTTCCTCAGTAAATGTATTGCACAGCCAGCCTTGGACTTTACCCAGAAGGCCATCACATCTATGACAGACTGTGTATGGAAAGTTAAAGAGGGGTTTGCAAGAGCCTGCCACAATGGGATGCACCTGGGAAATAAAATTACAACTTACCTGTATCAGGGCTTGGACGTCGAAGCGACTAAAGGTAGGTTCACAAAAACTGAAATCACACTGGTACCATGCAATTTAATTTTAAAATATCACCCTTTGAAGCACATCTTCATTACCAGAAATGTTTTCGTTTTATCATGTTACATCACTTAATTATCTTCATTTCAAAGATTGTTTTATTACAATAACGTTATTTGGCACAGGTAGAAATCAAAACATTGCCCTCTTCTTTTTTCAGCACTTCTTTATTCTGTGTTGAAGAAGGCTGCGTACAAAGTCCATGACGTCTACGTACGTCTTCCCCGCTTCAATGGTGATCCCATACATGATGGGCTGGTGGTTGTAGCCTGGGTGGTGTGTGCCATAGCCCAGGGTTTGGTGGTCTACTGGGCCAGGAGGAAGATCAGTCTAGGTAAAACAACCAGTGTTTACTGAAGTAGCCAATGATATATTCACACACGATTGATAACTATTCCGCGCTATTTTTACTGGTTTTTAAAAGCTTTTATATCGGCTATTAATGCCGTTTACACTTTTTAATGATCATAAAACTATTTAGCCACAAATAAAATGGTCATCATGATCGAAGCATGCGGTCTATAACTGGCATATTTTATTTGTACGTTTTACAGCACTTATAAACTACGCCTATGTTGTCCTTCTAGATAACAACGTAAGAAAGGCCCGTCAAATGCGACTTCGTTTCTCCCATCCCATCTCATCAGAAGATTACTATGACAGGATTACGAGACTTATTAGAGAGCAGGAGGAGGAGGAAGATGCAGAAGGCGGAGGTGCAGAATTACCCGATGAAACCGAGAGCCTTCAAAATGAAAATGTCACCTCTGCTGTCACTGACAACGATGACAAGGACGGGGCCAACCCAGTCGATGACCTAGGCAACGATTCCGGCGTGTGGGCAGACATGTCTTTAGGACGGATCGAGGAGGAGGAGGAGGAGGAGGAGGTGGCACCAACGGTATCATCGCCCTCTTTGGCCCAAGAAGAGCCAAAGGAAGTGAAAGAGGCGCAGATTCACCTACCTCCAGAACCAGAGGATAACGCACAACTGCTGGACCTGAAAGATGAATCCGCCCTGGAGAGCGTAGAGGTGCAGCCTGACGACACGCATGATGAAGAACAAAACACTTCAGGGACAACTGATGGAGAGGAGCTAGAAAGCTCCACTGACGCACCAAAGGACAGCGCAGGAGAGATGCAAAAGTTAGCTTCCTCTGCAGTTGTCCAGGAGCCACAGGGCGAACCCGTACCAGATGCCGCATCTCAGATGGATATGAACAACAATGAAACAGAAAATGACGGCAGTGAACACCTCATTGAGGTAAGTTTTACGTTGTATTAGCTTTAAAATAACTTTTAAAAGTTTCATTTTAGCTCGTCATTTCCTCATATAAAACGTTGGTTGTTGATTATTACTGAAGAAGATAAAACACAATCTGCCTTTTATTGAAACATATATTTAATAGGTAATTTGTTTTATAAATGTTCTTTGGGCTTCACTTATTATTACTGAAACATATTTAATAGGTAATTTGTTTTATAAATGTTCTTTAGGCTTCACTTATTTTTCTGTCCCTAGCTATAATTAGTAATTAAGGTATGGAGAAGGCCCTACTCCCATTTTTTTTTTCTTTGAAAAAAAAAAAGAACCGGAAACTAATTCTAAATAAAATTGTTTTAGGAAATCAAGGAGTCCCTGCCGTCCAATGTCTCTGATGTCAACACGGATGAGACACGCGGAAAGACAGTCATCTCCGAGACATTAAACCAAACTGACAGACGTGACCTCCCGACTCCTCAGCCGACCGAGGCCAACCGCGGGGGCGGCGGTTGGTGGTCCAGAATCGGCCATGCCGCTTGGGTTGTGTTCAGATACATTTTAGAGCATCCAGAGCTTTTCTAATTTTTTTACTTCTCTTTCCATGAGAACATTTTGCTTCCTTACCGCTCTGGGTGTTCATCGAACAGTATTTCAAACTTCGAATTGTTTGTGGACATGATACACTTTATTTGTTTTATGAGCTTGAAAAAAATCATGCCAGAAATGATATTATGTTAAGAAAGAAGAAAAAAGAAATCACAATTACTCTCATTCAGTGGTATTTCATTTTTCTATTGGAATAACATCCATAATTTATCAATTTACCACAACCATATCTTAAAATCGGTAAAACTGTACATGTAGTTAAAAAGTCACACAGATATCTTACAGAGAATAACTATGCAGTTTACTGTTGTTTTAGTATATAAATATAATTATATGTCTAACGTTGTTTCTTGTGTTGATACTCAATCGCGGATCCAGAAAGTGTTAAAAAAAAAAAAAAAAAACGGGAAAGTTTCCGCCCCAAAATCTTTAGACAATCTAGTATTCTGCCTGTTCGCTTTGCAGGATAAATTCTTTCATCTTTGAAAGTCCTGGGTCCGCTAATAGGGCCTAAATAGCCTACTATTTTTATCCCCCCACCCCCCCCTTTCTTTTCCACCTAAATTTACAAGTTAAATCCTCCTTTTCTGTCAGCAACATATATGGAGTTTTTAAAGTCAATGTTACATTTTGTCAAAAAAAAAAAATAAAAAAAAAAAAAAAACAGGTAAAGGATATTCTGCGTTAAAGTGNATCTCATACGAAGAGTTATTATCCCTTTAATTAAAGCCCGTACGTTTTGTTTCATATCGATGTGAAAGTGCTTGTTAACCTGTTGGAAATTTGCTTAAAACCTGTTGTTGCAAGCTTAATTTAATGCGGTTACACGACGTTAAGATATGTCATGTTTATGTATTTCACGGAAGCTTCAGAAAAATTAACGTTAATGTTTATGCGTTATTATATGGTAATTTTATCGATTTTGTCCTGTCTTGATTTGCATCTCAGTCACATGATCAATATAAACAACATGGCGACCAGAAGCGAGACACAGCAACTTCGGAACAGGCGAAGTTCAAAGGATGCTTTATGGACACCTTCCCCTAATGATGAATGGGACCCTAATCTGCCGTATGGAGGTAAAGTCTACCTTGCGCGGAAGAAAAAGCCGGATCCGTTACACGTCAGACTGTTTGAGGTAAGTGCAGAGAAGTTGTTGACAAGTGCGCTTCACAATCACATGCAGTCTGTTATTGAAGCCGTGTATTCTAGGCTTCTAGCCTTACCAACCTTTATCAGGGGCTTAACAAAACTTAGAGCAATATGGGAAGGGCACACAGTAAGATGAAATGTCGGTGTTGCAAATAGGTCTATAGTTCTACTATTCATTTTAAATGACGTGTTATTATCTGATGCCATCGGTTACTTTCTAGACCTTATATTGATTATTATTCCAGGGCAAAGAAAACTCGATACTGCATCGTTTGGCATGAATAATTAAAGGCTTTAGATTGATCACAGTATTGCATGTTAATATAGCCACTTTTTAATGCAGCTGAAACTTTTTTTTTCTTCAGACATATATTACCAGGCACTGAGTCAGTTTGCTGGGATGGTTTATTTCAAATTGTTTCACCGTGTATACTTTGATTCATCCAAAGTAAATTTTATTTCCATATTTTCTAGGGATTCATCATTCTCCTGGTGTTTGCGTTCTGTCTCTATGCATACTACTACTTTGATAACCTCCATTTCCATGTGATTCACGGGTACGCTCACCTTGGCTATGAGCACGCACAACACTTGGTGGGACAGAGATATCTCTATGGTAAGGCTAGTCTTTTATATGTGGTGTTTATATTGTTGTTGACATTTCAGTGAGGGAATAAATGTATTTCCTGGAAGTTTGTGGGTGAACTTCTGTGATTATCATATCTATTAGGAATTAATGTAAATGTTTTCATTTGATTTTGCAAGGTCAGTTTTCCTTGATTTCACTATCAAAAATAATTATTTTATGTATTTACAACTTATTATGACTTAGATCTACAATCCTAAAAATTCATTGTATAAAACAATATTTGCAGGTTTTCATGTTATATTCATATTATTTCTATTAGAAATAAATATTACACTCTTTGCATTTTGATATTATAATATAGCTTATTAAGACTTACAATCTTTAGAATTTATTGTATAAAATATGTGTGCTGTTTTCATGTTATATAAATATTGTTTCTATTAAAAATAAATGTTACACACTTTGCGTTTCGAGACTACTTTTTTCTTCGCTTTCTCTGTCGGAAGTGGTAATTTCACTGATTACTTTTAAAATTCCAGGTCATGGTGTTGAAAAACATGAAGGCAAAGCAATGGAATGGTTTAAGTAAGCATTACAAATTGATTGATTATTGTAACTTGTGCTGTCAGGGAACTCTCACAATTACCACTCCAGCAGTCAACTTCTACATATATGTACCAC
Source organism: Lingula anatina (assembly GCF_001039355.2). The sequence continues at coordinate 9,177 of NW_019776188.1, read as the reverse complement.
TGCTCTCGCAATTGTTTTATGTTGGTTTAAAAGTACTGAAATATTAAGTCACAATTTGCAGCAATTTTTGTTAATTCTATTTATGTAAATGCTTTAGTAAAATGAGATGTAATTTAAAAAAAAAGGTAACTTTCTTTTTGCCCCCTCCGACTGAACAATTATATTGACATACTCAGTTGTGCCTAATAACATGTCATACTTTATACGACCATTATCTGAGAACAGTAAAATATTTTAGTTAAACAAAGAGAAATTGATGTGATGGCCAGTTTCCCAATGCTGGTTCATTTTCTGACCTACTGCACTCACCAGGTTATCAGTACTTCATAGTGGAAGTCATAGTCAAACTATAGTCAACAAAATGAGAGCCAGCAGAGTAGAAGGCTCGTACCTGTAGTTTTATACCTTGAGTAGTGCCAGTGATCAGTAGTCACTGTATTTTCTATTTCCATTTGTCAGCTCCCAACATTACTTTGTTTTCTATTTATGATTTAATATTGTATTTAATTGTATTTCAATACTATTCCTTTTATCAAGAACAGTATTTATCAGGATCCAGTAAATGTGAAAATTTAAAATAACCTTTCAGAACTCAATAAATTATTATTATTATTATTATTATTGTTATTATTATTATTTTAGAAAAGCAGCAGATCAGGGACATCCTCATGCCTCCTACAATCTGGCAGTGGGCCACCTGAATGGGTTACACACATTACCCAGAGGGTAAGTTTGTGGTGATTGCTCTCCAAATTTGAACAAAATGGCAATAGACCTTGAGTAGACTGACATAAAGACACTCACCTATGGTATACTGAATCTGGAATTCTCAGTATTATTTAACAACCATCAAACAAATGCAGCAGTGTCCAGTTTCATCAATACTGGATAGCACTATCCATTGGATAAAATTGTTATCATCTGGAGAATTATCCGGTGGGTGAGGTAATATTTACTAAACACTACATACTTTTTTTCTGTCTCTGATATTGCTTTCCAGTTGTTAAAAAATGGCTACTATCCTCAGGATAACTTTCCAGAGGAGAGCAATTTATCTGAAGGATATGTAGTGTTATCCATATGATAGCATTATCCCGTATTGATGAAACTGGGCCCTGGACAGTTATCTTGTGGATAAAGTTATGTTTCCTAAATGCTAGACAAATATTTTTGTTTTCGATGTTGCTATCCAGTGGTTAAAAATGGCTGCCTTCTTCAGGACAACTTTCCATAGGATAACAATTTTATACAGTGGACAGCATTATCCATAGGATAGCACTATCCAGTGTTGATGAAACTGGGCCCAGTATAATAGACTTATTGTATAATGGTCAGAAATAGCAAGTCTCAAAATGTGCATTATTTGTCAGGGAAACGTATATTTATTATATTACTCTTTTGATTCCTGCAATCTGATGTCTTTATTCAATTCCAGTGAGGCCCACAGACTGGTTCAGCATGCAGCACAGAAAGGCGTCCCTGAGGCCCACCACGTCCTCAGCAATATATGCTCCAAGGGAGGGTGTGAATAAGTATCAGCAGGCATTAAACAGAGGTCAGAGGGCTTAAATGGAGAACAAGGAACTTATGTTAATAGAGATCTGAATTGAAACAGCATTACTAGAATTGTGTAACCAATTACAACTCTGCCAGTTGCAATATTACTGAAAATGAAAAACATTTCAATTAAATCTTTGGATAATTTTTCCTATTGGCATTGACTGAGATTATCCATCAGAATCCAACCATCTTTGTACTTAAATCCATCGCGGAATCTAGCTTTTCAAATGATTACAAATAACTTTGGGCAAAAGTCGACCAGTAATGAAAAATGCAATTTCTTAGATCTGGGATGATTAATGTAAAATATTGGCATGTTTGTACTTATCATGCACAAATCTCAAACTTGTCACCTGCTCCAATATTTTTTTAGGACTCATTGACATTCTGTACTTGATATACTCAAATATACATGATCAGTTCAGCTCAAATGGGGAAAAACATGACAGGGTTGTATACAACCTGCCACACTCTCATTACATTTGTTCATGTGTTTATTACCACTCATTCAAGGAAAGTGTAATATTTGGTGTTGTTTTTTTAAACAAATCTTCAGTTTTAAGCTTGCGTCCAAATCTCCCTATGTGTTAAGAGAGAACAGAGTTGTTTGCAAATGTTTGTTTTGGTGCAGTTTTAAAGATTGTATCATTTTGATAACTGCTATTCTACAGTAGACCTTACATACATTGTATTAATTGGGACCAACTTAACTATTATTGTCCATAATATGCAGTCTGTTTTTACAGGCATACTGTTCTGTCATAAGACGAGGGCAGAACATTATAATAGGGGAGTGTCTGGTTGATGTGTGGCCATTACAATAATATTATGCAAGATCTGCTGTTACATGGATTTAATTTTATCAACTGGTAGCATTTATTATTTAATAAGAGTGTTGTTAAATGATTTCAATAATTTTTAACCTCATAAGAATGTTTATTTTGTGGAATTTATACTAGTCTGTCCATCTCATGGATAAAGAAAAGAATCTCATTTTTGTTTGTGGGTTAGTGCAAGTTTTAAATGTTTTACGTTTATTGTATTACTAATAAGATAATTGTGCATTTCATTTAAGGTATTTTATAAGATCTTTTTTGTAATACTCACATTCCGTCCGACTTGCATGAAAAGTACCCGAAGTTGCAGAGGTTACTAAGGGTTGTGAAAAAGAGAACCAAAGAAACTGCTAAAGGCTGCTGAAATTCTCCACTCAGTTATTGCATCTTTGCTTCATTGTACTGTGTTAAATAATTACACTTTATTTTTGTTTATCAATAACTGTAAATCAATCAGTGTGCATACTGTCAAGTCAGGCAAGAAATAAATGTGTTCACTGTATAAAAATTGAATTTATTGACATTTTTACATTCCACTCTTAGCAGAATTACCAAAGCTTAATTGGTATTTTTCTGAACTTTCTTTTGTTTTTCTCTGTAGAATACACGTTGTTCCATAGACAGCTTACTATGCAATTTATTTATTTATTTTTTGAAGGAAGATTCTTTTTCATTAAAAATTAATGGTTATATAATTCAGTATCTCCTCCCATAATTATGAGAAGCACATCATGCAATGCTCAAGTCTGATATCTTTCTCCCTCCCTGTCCAAAAAATCCAGTAGAAAAGTTCAATAAGTATTCTATAGTATAATGTATAGTATACATTAGAGTATAATGTATTCAGCCTTTTCGTCCTTGATATGTGGCATAACAGCTCAGAACCTATCAAGACTGAAAATGAAATTTTCAGGATCTGACAGGAAATTCTCAGTGAAGGCCATACCACAGGCTAAGTTAACTGCAGTAGGAGGGGCTGTCTCTATTGATCCACTACCTCTCAGGCTTTGTCATCTGGACACAGTACACCATGGACTACAATTTCTAACCATAGGAGCCATTCCCATCCCTATGCTGGCTCACTGACACTATTATTAGACGCAATTTATTTCCAGCATACTGTGATTTTGCTATCCTTTCCTAACATTTGGAATTTACCTTGTTCTTGACAATACCAATCAATGCAAGACAGTCATGCCTGTACTTCATGTTATATTCTTTGTCATCTGTGACAAAGTTCAACGACATTACCTTTCACATATATAATCCCCTTCACTTATGTTGAAATTCACATATCCTCTTCACATGTTGTTTTCTTCCCTTCAAAATTTGCTGACCAGATCGAGAATTTTGGACTGCTCTGCTTCTTTGGCTTCAGGATTCTTTGCATCCCCAATGTTTCCTGCATACTCTAAAATGTGAAAATAAGGAGTTTCAAAAATCTCTTCTTAGACTACATAAGAGTCAAAATTTATCAAATTTATTTTTCCAATGAACTGTTTGTCCACTATATCTTATAAAAAGTTTGAACTGATTTGACATTCGACTACCATGAAGTAATTTTTTTGATAAATGAAACTTTCATCCAATCTTACAGATTAAATGTTTTCTTTTTTATTTCATCCTAAAGACACACAATAAGTGCTCAACTTACAAAAAAAAAAAAATATATATATATATATATATATATATATATATATATATATATACTTCTAAAATGTCAACACCATTTCCTTAATCACTAAGGCATACCATATCTAAGATTGTTCACAAAGTATGCCCTGACTTCAAGTTCCCCAAGTTTTTACTTCTCAGTAATGGAGATGGAAACCAGGGAATATCATCTGGGCCATGATGGTAAATTTGTAAGTCAAATGGGTATGTGGATTGTGAATGGCAATGGATATTCTTTGATTTTCCAGTGACACATGAGTGAGGGGAAAAGGGTTGAAAAATAATGATTTGAATATGTATGTGCCTAATGCCCTTCACATGCTAAATGATGCTATATGATGGTCTTACCCCTCATAACACTCTTAATGGTCTTCACTGATCCTCCTCGTAAGTTCAATATCTGCATGACACGCTGCTTTACCTGCAAATAAAGAGGCATCTCTGTGAAAAAAAGTTAGAAAACCTCCCGGTTGAAATATAGCAATGACAAGTAAAATCCCCATGATTATGATCAAACAACCTCTAAAAATCAAAAATTTCTAGTATGTCAAATCTACTAGTCAGCTCTGGACTGGTGGCTAATGAATGCGTACACCTACAGATGACACTCCAGTATCACATATCTCACACTTACAGATGCCACTCCCATAACACTTATCTCACACTTACAGATGGCACTCCAGTAACGCATATCTCTAGCATGATAAAATCAACCAGTTGCAGTGTAAAGAGTCCAGCATCTAAACGTCTCAGGTAAAACTGATCCTCCATATCATCATCTATATCACCACCAAAGAACTTCAGATCCTGAAATACAGACAATGAAATTTAAATGACATTGTGTTATATCTGATGTAAATTGATCTATTTTTGTGCATGTTCTACCTTTCTACATTTTCTCTCATTTTCATTTCATCTCTCCATTGAGTGTTTATTATTTTAAGTAACAATTCTGTAAGAAATAAACTAATTTTGTTTAAAAATTCAACGATGAAATCTCAAGGTGAAAATATTCGTAGATATCTTTATTTTCTCATTAAAAATATTCAAACAGTGCCCAACAATTTCTAGAAATTTTAAAACCAATTTGGAATGAATTTATGGGCAACAGCCTTTGCTTTTAAAGCATAAATACTTATCTAGTATTCATTTCAATAACACAAATATTAAGAAAATGTGCAACTAATTGGAATTTTAGGATATTTCCTACGACCCAATATTTTATATTAGTGTTACAGTTGTTAACCTTTTCACCTAAGTAAAAAGATATAGTCATAAAAGAAACTCACATTTTTCTCTTTCTCAATCTGCAGGTCCACTTGCCGTACTTTTTCCAGGTACTTAAAGTGGAGTTCCATTAATCTATCAACCTGGGAGAAAAAAATAAATTCTGTAAATAACAATAACTGCTTAACAAGCAAAAAAAAAAAAAAAAATTAATGAATAAATAAATTATATTTACAATAAACTATGCTACCAATACATACAATAATTTCTATGACTGCTAAAGATAATGGAATTGGTGTAAAGAAAACAAATTTAAAACATTTGGTCATATTTCATCCAGTCATTGCCACTGTGATAACAGGAATTATTATAGTCACAACAAAAATCTAATCGCATGATCCCAGCAAAAAAGCAGTAACTTCTCAATTTCCATGACACCTTCAAAGATGAAATATTTGATAGTATTATATTTACTTTTTCATGGTCATTTTCTGTAAATTTGTTGAGCAGCCTCTGGCGCTGGGTTCCGGTGCAGTTCTTTAGTAAGGAGCCAATGATGGAACAGATGTGTTCTGAAAAATGACATAACTGTGCTGTCAGACAGATTTATAAAAAAAAAAAATACACACACACACACACACACACACACACACATTTCTGGCACGTACATCAAACTTGCTTTACAAAAACTTTGACATCATCTCTCTCTGGTATAACTAATCAACCACAGTTACTTCATTTGAAAATCAATTTTGTTTGAACTTTGTGCATGCTATAAATACTGAAGAAATGGACCTCTGGGAATTTTTGTCATCCATCAAAAAAAAAAAAAAAATTACATTAGTGGATGATGTGAAAGGCTGACTACTAAATACCTCAGTCAATGGTTTATAATTGAATTTTGATAGCAAAATAAGTCAAGTACAGCTCCTCAGACATAAAGCTCCAAGACTCACCTTCTAATTCCTCGGGTCCCGGGCCTCTCTTGTTTGCCTTTGGAGTCTTCATGAAAACTGGGAAAACACTCCGCAGTCCTAGAATATCTATAAATTTTTGGCAGTTGTCCACCCCTTCCTGCCCCGTCATGGCATGATCTAGGACCTTAATGGCACTGTTTCTGGACATTTTCTTCTCTCTGGGGATAAAGAATTAGCTCAATATCAAACTTACTAAAGCTGACTCTGCAATACTGTATTTATCAGCATTGTACAGCAATTGACCAACATTAAATGTGGTTCACAAACCAATATGGACTACTGTCATCAATAACTGTCAATAAATATTGTCGTGAAAACAGCCACATCTACTCTAGAGGCTTTAATTTACTTCAAACAATGTAAAAATAACGTAAGTGTCCTTTAAAATTCTTTATGAAGCATAACTTGGTCAACTAAAATTCTTCACAGTCTTTACTAAGACTGATTCTCTATTTTCAATTTGGCAATTTTTGAAATTGGTCAACAAAAAACAAACAAACAAACAAACAAACAAAAAAAAAAAAAACTTAAGCAGGACTCACCTTAACATGAGGTTCATCAGCTGCAGTCCTTCACCTTTGAGAAACCTGTCCCTATTGGAGGGCAGCATGAGTGCCGCACACAGACTGTTGAAGAGGTTTTCCATGTACTCACCCTCCTCTCCACTGCTCGGATCATGCCTTTTGTAAACCTGTACACAGAGATAGTAGTTGCTGAAGAGTTTCTAGGCGAGGTAATGTTAATATATTTTTCCTTTTATATCCTCTTACCTGATTTAAAAAATTCCAGTAAGATGAGTTTAGATCCTCATCTCCCGGCTGTTCTTTCAGAAATAGAATGTATGTTTTTTCTAGTCCCACTATCACATGGCAGAGCATATTAAAATAGTAGGAATATCTTACTGAAGATTAACAGCAATCACTATTATTAGCAGAATAATTTATGGCCACTGTAATTTATTAAATGTAGAACATTAATTTTGTTAATGGTGAATTTTCTTATATGTCCAAATTTCATTTTTTTACTTGCCATAAAGAAAAGCTAAAATTATAAGCTTTGTGTGAGTTGGAAAATACTAAGTCAATTGTGACTACTAATTTTAACCAAATTTTGTGACTTGCTGTCATAATTTTACAATTATTCAAAATGGCACAAGGGTATGCACAAATTAACTATCCAAGTTATAAAAATAATCTTGAACATTTCAATTTACCGCTAACTGCTGAAGTAAAACATCAATGCCATCCATCTCTCCTAAAAGTTCCTGATTTTCTGAAAAAGGAAAAAAAATATGCAGATTAGTCCATTTACTTTTTATGTAACAGTCCAAAATATACTCCTTTAAACATTTCAGTTTTTATCAAAAACTAAAACCCATCTCATTACTTTCAACTCTTTCTATTACACTGATTTGAAGGAAGTATAACAGGTTATTTTTTCCTCTTAATCATATTTGTCAATTATATTTATTTTTACCTTCATAACATTATACTCACCATCATGATTCTGTAGAAGAATAGCTAAAATCTCACTGCAGTATAATTTATTGCCTTCAAATGGAATTTTTGCCTAAAAGAAAAAAAAAAAGCAATTATTTTTAACTATATCTTAATGTTAAAACAGCAACCTTCTAAATATCATTCTGTCATGAAATATGGCCTTTACCCAAGAAACAACCTAAGACTTCCGGTTCTTATTTCTTTTATCCATGATAAATAATCCTCTAATTCAAATTTTTGGGGTAAAATTAAATAGCAAAAACATGTCTACACATTTGAACTTTTCCATCTTTTTATACTTGATTCTTCAGTCTAACTTTTAACTTCACATACTTTGAGAGGTTAGAGAAGGTGTTGGCTTTAATTTCCCACTTAACCCACTTAGATAGGAGTGTTTGAAACTTATTTTACATTCTGTTAAAAAAATGAAAAGCATTACACAGACCCTACCTTTAATCTTTTTAATAACCATTGCATCAGTCCTTGCTTAGCGGCATCAGGGCACACCTCTGGTCTGAACTCTGTGATATTTTCTATAATTCCTTCATAATAATAGATGGTAATATACACTTTAAGTTAATAATCAGAAGCCAAAATGCTGGTGTCCAAAATAATGTTAAATATACAGACTAGTATATTAATACAGAAATCATACACATAATGTTACAGGCCTGTAGCCAGGGAGAGTGCGGGGGTTCGAAAGAACCGCCCTTTTCGTCAGAAAAAAGTCCATTTTGGGCATAATTTGATCTAGGTACACAAAGGTTTCATTATTATATGAAGTCCACTTTTCAGAAAAAAGAACACCCCTTTTGAATTTGCTGGCTACAGGCCTGTGTTAAGCCGATATGTTGTCCAATGTAAACAGTACAGAAATTGGTTCAAAGAACTACTTTTAATAATGTAGTTTAAATTAGAGAAAGCGACTCACTTTTGAGACAAAGTTTTTCTTCACTTGTTACCCACAGATACTTTACAACAGTTACTACCTCTGTTTAATTACACCCAACAGCACTGTTATTTAAAATATTTTCTTTTGTTTACACCTACCTAATGTATTGTGTACACCTTCAGATTCTTCTTTATTTGATTCATCTAACCTTTCCAGATTTTGAACTAACACTGCAACAATTTGTCCTTCAAGCTGAAAGTGTCACAACAGTAATATCAATAACATAGTAAGTTCACTCAAAAAAATGCAAATGCTAAACTTTTAACCTTTTTCAAAACTAATCAGTCTGAATCAATCACAAATTAAATATTTTAATAATAATGAATCAAAGATCTGACCTTATTTTGTTCAAAATAAGTGAACAATGACCATAACATGAACATTTTAACAAGGCAGCAAAGCTGTCAAATGTACAGACAAAAAACAGGAAATAACTATGCACAAAATAGGCC
>NW_019776187.1:64761-95127 GCF_001039355.2 Lingula anatina | reverse complement strand
ACATAAATTGCACAGAAAACAACAATTCTTATCTCTATTTTATTTCAACATATTTAATAAAATGAATCGGTGTGAAATGGTTATTATCATCAGCCATTTGGTTCCCTTTATAATATTTGCCAAAAAGGCATAAATTTTCCAAAATTCAAAACAAATGAAAACTAGTTCTTAACACAAAATGGCACAGACTACAATGCACACTGATTATAATATAGTAAATGGCATCACATAGTATTGACTATTCTACACATCATTTTCATGAAAAGCACATTTCTCCAGTTATGTGTGTTCATGTGTGTGTGTAGCTGTGTGCCTAGTCATTTCCAAGGCAAAGTGGTAGACTCAGAATGTGAATAGATCGAAAGATTGCACATCTATGTAAAACTCGAACTTTTAACTTAAACAAAAACACAATATTAATCCTCTTGGATATGTAAAAGATCCAATATATACTGCATTTGTGTTAAAGATGCCTCTAGTCAATAGTCTGGCAATGCCACAACTTGAATGATGTGGTTGTTACATAGCAATTCATTAATTAAGTGTCACACTCATGATAATCACGTTTAACAAACTCTGTGTCTCATTAAACACAGTTCATCATTTTATATTTTTTTCACTGACATACCATCATTTCTCTTATTATACTATACTGTTCATACGGTTACACCTAACATGAACTGACCAATTTCATGCCAAAAAAACGTCTCATTATCCACATTTCGAACTTCTGGAAGTTTTGACTGACCGCAAGTCATTGCACTGCTCTTGAAGTTGTTTTACCTGGTTGAGAGCAAACCTCCAATATTCAATAGTAACATGGAAACATGAAGCTACATTGCCAGTTTACACAAAGCTTTCTTTCAAAGCAAGGGATTCATTAATGCAACAATCCAGATCAAAACACTTGATTTACTAAGAAATAATGACATAATCTCAGATTCTCTGAGCTTTCAAATAGTGCATATATGCTATTTTAGTACTAAGCAGATTTTCCACATGATTATATTGATTTGAAATTTACAAAAAAATCAATGTTTTCAAGTTTCTTTCCAAAAACTATTAAACGATATACATAGGTGACATTTCCATTCCAATGCAGTTTGTTACTACACATAGCTATTTCTCATTTTAACATGAGGCCCATTTATAAATAACAACTTAAAGGTAATGGCAATGTACAGGATGGTGGGAAGTGGTAACTTCAGGTCAACAAGGCAACTTATATAATGCGCTGCTGATAGCAATTAATTTTAAAAGTTGCCTAGTTACTAAATGAATAAAATGTCATTGTGACATGTGTTACTATGTTAATATTAACAAATTAAGAAGAGCCGGATACTGCAGATTTGAGAGACCAGCACTTAAACAGCAGTCTTGGAATGGATTAGAGACCTGTTGATAGATATGCAGTGGCAACCAAAGCCAGCAATAAAAAGAACAAATCATTTATTTTTCAACTGAGCAGACAACCTCTTGATACTGATGAAAAAGGCATCATCTAGTAATCAATGAAGCAAGTAAACACTAACTACAAAAAGGGGCCTGTGTGACTTGAAACGAAGACTGGAATGCAAAATTTAAAGTTGGGCCAATATTACAGCATAAGGTTTAAACAAAGTTAACCTCCTACAAACCGTTGAAACCAGTGTCATTTCAAATGTAAAATAACTTAAAAGACTAGCAAATAACATTAAGTAATCCTGAAAGATGGACATTAATGGACCAAGGCCATTTTTCTGAAAGAGTTATTTGAAATATGGCCAGCCACCATTTATAGACATTACCTTCACATTTAGATAAACTGCAAACAGACAAGAACTCTTATCTATTTAAGTACATCAGCACGCATTTAGTGCAAAAATCACCTGAGGTCCTAAAGTAAAGCTTCTGATCTTATCAATTATAGTTGTACATTCTAAAGGTGGCCTATAGTAGACTTTTGTCACTATCTAATGCCCACAGCACTTCTGAACCCATATTGTGTCATCAGTTTTGCACACTTCCCCTGCACCAACAAATCAAGTAGGAGGTAGATCTTTGACCTTGGGCAACCCATCAAGTCCAAATTAAACAACAGTTGTTCCAGTTATAGAATATTCATATGTTAACAATAAAAGCATGGAAGACAGTTGTCAAAACTAAAAATCTTAAAAGCGTAGCTTGCAATTTTGCAGCGCATGTAGGCCATATGACAAAATAAATAAATAAACATCAAAATGAAGACTGAAAATCCTGAAATCAATCATAATCCTGAAAACTTTTAAACCATTTAAAAAGGTGCAGGATCCATCCCAAAAAATTTACACAGGGATTTTGATGCATGATGGCACTGCTTCAAAATTAAGAATTTGGTGGTTCCTCAGAAGAAACAGAACATAAGCAGGTTTTCAGACACCTGCTGGCCAACACTATAGATTTCTGTTGAATTGGAGTCTGTATGAGTAAAATAGAAAACCGTAAATGAAATGTATTGATCTGTCAAAAAGTTTAAAAATACAGAAAGCACTGAATGCTGTTTATAGCCTTATACTACCTTTAAAACTGAAGCCAATTTCATTATAGAATGGGAGAAGCTTTGCACAACCAGAAATGCCATCAGAGATGAAATGTCCACTGTAATAAATATATGAAAGGGATCACTCCAGACACACTTATTTTTAAATTCAAAGACAAAATAGCAATTCACTGATAGGTAAAATTAGTTTTTAAAAGATAAATAATTGCTGCCTGTAATGCAATTTTAACCAGACCTCTGTAAAACCGCTTTACACATATGACTGCCGATTTAAAGTATGACTTCAGGTACCGGTATATATCTTAATTGGGACAGACTTGGGGAACTAATAGGCGAATTATACACCACTGGGGGTAATATGCATAAGTAAATACACACTAATTGGTAGTGAGACCCATCTACCCATCCTCTGATATAATCAATACACATGCATAACCAATAACTTCAGAGACTGTGTTGCAGATGGAGTTTTAAAAAATCAATGCTCTGGGAGCAGCTGCTGCATTATTTGCCTGAAACATCCCATCGGGATTCTTAACTTCCAGAAATTACATATTTAGATAATTCAGTTGAAAATTCTTGGGCTAAAAAAATCAGGCATCTGTGTGGTTTAAAATAACCAAAAACATAAACACAGTTTGACCACATACAGCTGTGCTACATCGATTAAGTTGATATAATTCCAAAATAAGGAAGATCCTTGAAAAGGTAGAAATTTGCAATCTGTACTAATATAAAGGTATAGTTAAAGGTTCATACATAAAGGTTCATACATTGCACATCTAGCTTTAATAACAATAATATATTATATTATTTCCATTGCCAAGAACCATAAATTACAGAATAACTATTTGTTGAGCAATGTTAAGTAAACCAGCTTAACCTGCTTTGTATTAATCTACTAGTATACACAGGATTCCAGGGCTTAATTTCACCAAATTAGATCAATTGCACTTGCTATTGATCTTTACATTCATAAATAAGTGAATATAATGGAGCCTTTCCAGTAACATAACCCACCTCCCAAAATAAATAAATAAATAAAATAATAATAATAATAATAATAATAATAAATCAAATAAAATTCTAATTTAAAAACCCAGCAGCATGTATGGTTATCAAAGAATAATATGTATCTACTAGCATCTGAGCAGAAGGTGCTAGGCTAAGTGGAATGGCAGAGAAAGGGGAGGTTGACAGTAGGTAGGTAGGTAGGTAGGTATTGTCAGGATCCATCAGAACTGTGTGCATCAACACACTGACTTCATATCCACAACTACAAGACCATAGCCAGTAAATAAGCCACAAGGCTGACACAATATTAGGTGCCTTCGGCTACACAGGATTAATGTTATTATACATTCTCTGGTCCACTACACCTACCTGTTCATACACACCCCGAAGTTGGTAGGACATATATATATGTAAACAGATATGAATAAAATTTCAGCAATGTCAAAATTATCCACATTTCAATAACTTAGATGGAAAATTATATGGAACATGCAAACTTGCCATCAACAACAGCATGGTTGCCAATCCCTTCCTTTACAGAAAAACTAATTTTAACAAAAGAAAATCCAACTAAAGGAATTTTAAACAAGTCACTGTTAACCATTAATTCATACTAATGTCATTCTTTTACTCAGGACAAGAATTAGAGCATGTCTAACTTGTACTAGTACATGTTAGTGCTAAACAGACTATAATGGCTTTAGTGATATACCTAAGGTCATAGGGCTACATCAGGTCAGGCATTCAGTATTTTAGTGTTGTAATTAGCATTTTTTTTTTCAAATAACTTTTGCTATGAAGGATTAAGAAGTCAAATGACTGAAAGATGGAATGTGTTTACTAAATGACCCCCACTGGGCCTTTTTTATAAATATGCTTTTGCTGAATAGCTGACTTGCCATAGCAAAAAAAAATATTGCCATATACAACTAATCAGTGTATGTGAAAAAAAAAAAAACAATTGAATTTGCATAATGAAAGTGAAGAATGGCGAGTTTATATATTATTCTTTGCAAATAAGGTCAGAAAACCAATATTAGCAAAAGAAAAGAGGTCATGATTGGTCTCCCTGATTACACTTGTGTCAATGTATCTCAACTAAACATAATTGGCTTCTGCAGACCATCTAATCACAGCTTTGGTAACAGTGGCAAAGGTAATATGATGAAGTCAAGAATCCTAGTGCTCTAAAGCTCCACTGTCCTCAATGCTGCTTCTTCTGTTCATGGTGATGCAAAGGCTTCTTCAGATAGGCATTGTAAAAGAAGTTTGCGAAGAGCACAAAGTAACTGAAATACATTAGAAATGCATACTTCAAGTTATCCCAGCTCTGTTGACATGGTTCACCACGGGACTTGATCTGGTATACCCAAATGTTAATCACAACACCAATCACCATCTGCAGTAACTGCATCAAGGTTATCATGATATTCACCCACTTTGGAATGTTGTAGCGCAAGGCACGCAGAGCATAGTAGGTGTACATGAAGGAGTGAACTGTGTAATTCATGGTACAGAACATTCTTCCAGAAGCAGCATGCTCAGTGTAAGTTGCCCACACGTAGATGAGGACAGTGATATGATGGTACCAATGCAAGAAGATTAGGGGGGTCTTCCTTAGCACAATAAACACAGTGTCGCCTAGTTCCACCACCTTGGAGACAACAAACAAGAAGGACCAGAAGCCTGCCACTTCCCTTGTGTAATAGCTGGGCACACACATGGCATATTGCAAACTGTAATTAGTGACGGAATAAATCAACTCAGTCCACATTCTCAAAGAGCCGCATATACTAAATATGGCTAGCATTGCGCTCCAGAGAGCCAAGTAGGGTCGCAAGTCATAGCGCGGTCGACGGGCCATCACCCATTTTCCACCGAAAATTAGCACCACGTACACCGCTGAGTACACATAACATAGTGTCCAGTTCTCCTTCATCCATTCCCAAAAGGTATGGTCGTCATACTGACGTTCAAATTCGAACACGACAGAGTAATTCAGTGTCATTTTCGGTGGTGACTGTCTACTCGTTGTAACAGAGTCCCAGTTTCTTGCCTCCCCCTTTAGTATATGCACCGGTATCCAATAAACGTGCTAGCTAAATTAATAATTGATAAAAATGTCTCGGCTACTTTGATTGGTGCTTGTCCTCGACAGATCCATCGGACCAATCACAGTGAAGGTAACTGATAACCTACATTTCTAAATATAGGTCAAGAAATTATGGCCGTCTGTGTGAAACTTCATTCACACAGGATTGTACTGCACTGTTTATTTTTCCTGTTAGGTGGGTTATTTTAATGCTGCGTTTTTAAATGAAGAGAGGTTGCAATCATTTTATTATGTATTAGGAATATGATTATTGATACTAAATGTAGTAATGTAGCTTGTCTGATTCTGACTTACTAGCTGTATGTGGAGACCTTCACTTACGGGGGTGGGGGGTGGGGGGATTAACTTTAATAGTATAACTAAGTAGTAACGGCACGTAACCGAGGTACATCTCCTTGCACTAACAACATTCAGTAACAATGTGGACGGAGCGGTCTCCAGTTTGAAAAGCTCAATTTGCTCGGTTCGTCAATCTGAAAACTACATTGGCAAAAATTCCACTCTAGTTTTACCATGAACAAAAAATAAAAAGTTTAAAATCGGTTTATTATTTTATGAATATTTCATTAAATTCTCATGGCCCATGCACAAAAGTAGTTTAATTATTATGATTATTATTATTAATATTATCATTATTATTATTATTATTATTATTATTATTATTATTATTATTTGCTAGATTAAGGTCTAGCACATTTTATGCCCTCAAGGTGACTAATGTGCATAAATAGATGGTTTATTGTAAACCTAGATTAGAATCATCCCCTGTTACCCTTAGTTCAAACTTGAGTTTTGGACACTGCTCAAGACTGGGCCAGGGGTGTGTTTGCTCTTCATGGTAAAATTAAAAGATTCCTAACCAAGCAGTCAGTGCAGCCTTTCCATTAAAAACCAATAAATGATTTGTGTGTATGCTCATAACTTTTAACCATGTATCTCTTGGTGTAAATTTTATTTAAAAATATCAGATTAGTTGGTAGAACAAAAAATTCAAGTTTTATTTGTGTAGTGTCGTTACAAATGTCAACTAAACTTAAGAATAATCATAAATAGAAATGTTTGAATATACCTGACAAAGAAGCTTGCTATTTTCTATCTTATAATATGTTAATATACAAAAGGTTTTCATTATTAATTGCAAACAGCTAGAGTAGTATCAGAACTGTGAATAACCTAACCTGTGTAATGACGAATTGCTCTCTGCTCTTGTCATCCTTATATAATATGAGTCTTAAAATGTATTCATATTTTATTAGGCCTATCTGGGGTAGCACTAACACTCGCCAATTTAGCCAGATGCTAAAACTGACTGAAATTGGCTAAAGAAAAAGGGCTTGATTTGACATGTTTTAGCCAAATTATAACGTTTTTGATAACAAATCGACAAAAATGTGGTGATATGGCTAAGCGAAAAAAATTGCCAGCGCTACCCCAGCCTATAACATTTGATTTGGTAACAGATGAGAGAAACATTGTGTCTATAGCTCAGTTGGATGATGCATATTTCTTGCAGGTTTTGCATTAGCGTTGGCGACAGATGACATTGAGCAAACAAGGGAAGCAGAAATTGAAGTTCCTGTTGAAGATGGAACATCTGACACTGTAGTTGCTGAAGAGGTTGAGGTCTCTGCCTCGGATGAAACATCAGACCAAAAGATCAAGGCTGCAGAGGAGGGTTCAGGTGCAGATAAAGGAGAGGAGAAACAAGAGGATGGTGCTTTGACTTTGAGAGATATTTTGCACCGTGTGATGAACCCTTATAGCTTTGATGGTGTGTCAGGTGAGTATGCCAAATCTAGTATGTCACAGTCAGGTCAGTATGTCACACCAGTAGTGTCACTTACTAGTGAAATTTGCACACTGATAATTCCAGGCAAAATAATAAAAATTGCCCATTTTCAAACCATGATGTCAGTGACAAATGTTTAGAACTTTCTTTTAAATGTCATGAACAATTTCAGATCGGAGATCATTTAACAAACTTGATTGTGGGTAGAGGTTTTTTACACACATATTACCCTTAACATGATATCACACTTAACAAAAATAGTGGATTTTGATTTTTTTTTTTTTTTTTTCAGAAGAAGAAACCTCTGGAGAGGCAGCTAATACATCTGAATCATCTCAAGATTATTCACTGGTGCCACCTGCTGGCAATGAGACTGTTGATGCAAACAGCACCCTACACAATAACACCACTGCAAAAGTGAAAAAATTCTCATGCATAGGCCGTAATTTGACAAATGAAACTGTTGCTACAGTTCGGCTGGTGAATAGCACCACCTTGTTGCACAGATTAACGTTTAAAAATGAAAGCGAAGGGAACTGTGTTCTAGTGATGTTTTATGCACCTTGGTGCATGTTTTGTGCAAGGACAGCTCCTCATTATAATGCAGTGGCTCGGGCTTTTCCTCAGTTGGAAGTGGTGGCTGTAGATGCAGTGCAATTAAATAGGTAAATTCAGATGGTCTTATTATTACGCCCAGCAAACTGGAACACCTGACACATGAAGTTTGATTTCTTGCAATTTTATTAACATATGGCAAAATTTTTAATCTGTACACATAATGCTCTGTAACTTCCCTCACTATGTCATGTTATTTGAAGGCAAAATTTGATGTAATAGAAACAATCGGTGTCTACATATTGTTTTCTCTTATCTCTGAAACAAACACCATTATTTCTGAATCCCTTTCCTACACTATTTTGATATTATCTTTGCTTTGAAATATTGATGTAAAAAGACTGTTTATCATTTTTACAGAATTTTGTGGTTTTGTTTTCAGTTTAAATGCTAGGTTTGGAACAGTGGCAGTGCCAAATGTAGTGATTTTCCACAATTCAAAGGCTGTGGCAAAGTTTCCACTTCAAGAGAGGAACTTTACAAATTTTGTTAATTTTGTCACTAACATCACAGGTAAGGCATATTAGAGCACAGACCACAAAATGTTGGCTCACAGCTCAAACTATAATATTTGGTGTTAAATTTACAAGAAATCATTCAGTTAGAAAATTTCAAATGAAGTTTTTGTATAAAACATGCCAATTTAAAAAAATCTATTAACAGATAAAGTATGAAATAAAGAAAGTAACATTAAAAGTGTACAAAAATAGACAACTGTTACAGTGCTTAGAAAATGATCTGTATCTTTGTTTCAGGACTTCATCCTTTAGATAATATTATAGTATTAGAGGAAGATTATTTGGGTCCTCTGCCCAGTGTGCCTACACAAGACACAGACCTTGTGCTCTGTGTATCATGGGTGTTTGTGATTACCTTTTGTGGAATTCTCTTTGCAAGATCTCGAACAGGACGTAAAATTTGGACATTTTTACAGCATATAGGAGCAGAGCATCAGCATATTGATTAGAACACCTAACTAACGATTGTCCCATCCAAAAATATTCTCTGTAATATCTACCACAACATGTCGAAAGACTCAACACTGTCAAGCCCAGCATATTGTACCAGTGAACGTAGCTTCCATCAAGACTGTATATCTTGGGCCTGCAGACTGATGAAAAACCTTTGAAGACTCAAAGTGCTAGAAGACGGTTACAAAAAAATAAAATAAAATAAATAAAAAAAAATAAAATGCAGAAAAAGATGAAAATAGATTTGATAAGAGGACAAATTTCCCACAGTTTCTAAATGAAAAATACGTGTAGCATCAAGTTTCAGTATTGTTATATTGTTTTTACAGATATTTAAAATGTGGGAATCCTTGTGGGGATTTCTAACATAGCCAGAATGTAGTTATGATCTCACCTCCACCTCGTGTAAAAGAGGGAGAGAAACAATTTGCATTTTAAAAGATGTATCATGCATGCAGCTACAACTGTTAACTTATTTTCAACTGTTTAAAGAGGGGTTATACTCAGTTAATTGACATCACAAGATATTTATTGGGAAATAACTGAATGCTCAGTTGGCAGTGGTTGATAAATTAAAAGCTGTGCATTGAGATTTATTTGTTTCAGTGAGCATATCTGGTACTATTACCCTTTTGGAGGCTTACTAGAACACCCCCCCCCCCCCCCCCCAAAAAAAAAAAAAAAGTATGTATAAAACAACATTGTATGTAAATATGTAAATTGAATGTATGTAATTTTATTTATTTGAATAAAACCTTTCATTGTTTTTTTATTACATCTTAAAAGTAATAATTAAATAAAATCTCTGAGATTTTGTTAAATTAACATTAAAAAAGATTTAAAACTTTAAAATATTACAATTGGGTAACTTGGTAGATCTATGTTTATGACATTCTCAAAAACATACCAAGTTACCTTGTAAATATTTTTATATCCTATTGTAAGACTTGTACAAAATGTGTTATGCTCAACTAGAAGCATATAAAAGCTGAACCTTGGACATTTAAAAAACTTTGTAGCAATTTTTTTTCTGTCTTACTAATGCAATATACCACTCTCCAACATAGAAGGAAAGTTTATTTTCTTTTAAACTAAAGATAATTCATTCAGGGTGTGACCGCAGTAGTAAAGTGTGCATGATTATTTTCATTAGTGTCAAATATTAAAAAGGGTCTTATCCATTTGCTTGTTTTATTATTGTTGTTATAGCTAGTACATTCATATACCAGTAGTACATGCCAATGGTTAACTCCTCCGACGATAGGTGGCGGGTAAACCGCAATACATTACAAGAAGGTTTATTTAGCAGCGTGAGTGAGTTGAAATTCTGCGACTATTAAATGCGATAATCAGCTCTCAGGCAGAGTAAAGGTAGGTCTAAAGCTGTTTATCGTATGTTCAAATATTATTACAAGGGAAATCGATGCAGAAGATAGGCCATAGGTCATATCTTTGAAGATTTAAGTGAAGCCCCGATGTCGATGATGTGCATCATTCATTCATTGCCGCTCAGGTTGTTCTTTGTCCTCGGGAATATATCTTTGTATGTATGTTCTTAGATCTACTGCTGTAAAATCTACCGCAAACCAACAAATAAGATTTGTTTACCTAAATAGTAACAGACCCTCCAACCACCGAGGTAGAAAAATTGGCACTTGAGCAATGGACCCTGCAAATTCACCTCTGGTATGGAGGTATAAATACTTACATGCATGTTGCATATGTGCAATTTTCAGGAATTTCTGCAGGATTGATTGTTTAGGAGAGAGGGAGTACAAATGTACAAAGTTAGATGATTACACAATATCAATATCCAAGGGAGTTCATGCAGTTGGGTGGGGGGTATAAGGCCCCTCGTTTCACAAACTCCAATGTACTTATCAAAAACCAATCAAAATTCATCTGTTTTACTGACATTGTCAAGCATGGGGCTGGTTTAGGTAATTACCTTATACCGCTGACCTTATGTAATGGCCAGGCATCGAAATTGTCAGAACAGCGCAGAGCAGTTCCTTAGTTCTTTGTGCACTGCATGATGTGAAAAGTGCCTGATATAGAACTGTTTGAAATGGGAGCATTGATTAAACAGCCCAACATATTAGGAAGTAAAACTATATCTAACGTAAGAACTCACAAAAATTGAAGTGTTGATTTTTATTATTTTAGACAGCACCATGTTGAAGATTTCTAAACTTGACATTAATTTGCCACTGGAGCTGGTAAAGACATGTGCAGCACTGGCAGACAGCCAGCTGTGCAAGTTTGTGGCCACAAACGAAGAAGGTAAGAGAATGATTTGAGGCACAGGTTGTGTGGAGACAGAAAACTGAGCTCTTTAACCAGAGTTTGCAATACAGCGCTTCTGGAACAGAAACCTCATTTTAAAAGACCATTTGCAAATACTGTATCTGATTTGTCACTTCGCAACAAAGAACAATAGAATGAAAGTTCATATTCCCATCACCTGTTTTTTCAGATCTTATGTGCATTTTTTGTAAATATAATTTTTAATTTAGAATATAATACGACTTCATTTACAGCATGACCTAGATATAAGCAAGGAAAGCAAGGGCAATTTTCTCCAGTGACTGGGTGGGAAAGGAATTCCTCAAAACTATTTTGCCATGAAACTTTTATTTGAAACAGTTAAGTGCTATTTGAAGATGAGTATTTATTATTTTATCACATTTGTTGTTTATTCATTTCAGGAGAGTTTCAACACAGCATTGAGGTAAAAAATAAAGAAGATGGTGTCATATCTTTGGAGCTCTCAAACCTTGAGATAGGATACGAAAGTGGGCGATTTGTTGCCCAGATCATGAAAGTGTTTCAGGTATTCCAAGGAACCATTGGTGCTCCACAGAATTACACATCCCAACATGACCTTTCCCAAGACTCAGCTTTGAAGCCACCAGCAGATGGCGCAGTGCAAACAGGATGGGCAGGGGTCAAAGCAGGCCACCCAACATCCAGTTCTTTTGTAGACTTAACAGAGTCCAGTGAGAAAAGGATTGTTAGTGATAAAGATACAAACAGTCACAGGTCTATTCAGACTATACCTACACCTATTACCATTCAAGACAATGCAAAGTTGGAGAATAGATTCAATGAAGTAGGCAATAATTCCAGGACCAGTGAAGGGGAGGCCTCTTCAACAGTCTCCCCAGTGCATCTTTACAAAAACCTGTGTTCTAAGAGACCAGCTTCAAGTTCTATAAAAGGACAAGAGACGATGCCACTAAAACGTCCATGCACTTTGCCACAGGCAAGTGATACAATCACAGAGGTGGACATTCATGAGACCCCGGAATCACACGGGGAAGACTCACAATCCAATGATAATAAAGACATAGCTCTGAACACAAAGCTCATTTGCAGTATACAGGATACAGTGGAAGTCAAACAAGAGTTAGTAGATATTGACATTGGTTCAGTGATGCAACATGTAGATGTACCAGCAGGATTTGAAAGTAGTGTGTCTAGTAATCAGCCAATGTGGTCAATGCAGCCGCGTGAACACAGCAATCTCCCACCAATGATACCTACCTGGCAACACTCACTAGATGGCAGTCATAGTCAAGATATGCCTTCAACATCTGTGCAACCTGCTGCTAGGGGTAAAAATGTAAGTCACACATTTTTATTGTTATTGTTGTAGCAGTGTCTTTCATCATGTAACCTGTGTGCTTTCATAGTGCATCATTAATTGGATACGAGCTCTGTTGGTAAAAACGATGCACTGTGGAAGTAGTGCATAAGAAGAGACAGTGTTTTAATGATTGTTCTACTTTGAGTTTTATCTGCTATTTTCCTAAATTTGATATCCAAATTAATGGCAAATATTTTAAAAAGTGCACTCAAACAAATTGCACAGAGTGAACATGATGTATGGACACGAGGGGAGGCATTGATTGCAGGGCTCATTACTTACTACAACAAAGATCATTTTAAAACAAAATATGATTCAAGCAACAATAATAGAGAGTTTCCGTTGCCGGAGGGATACAATGGCTTGATTGATACGTCATCGTTTTGTGTGCACCTTTGACGTTGAATGCTTTCACATGCAGTCGGCCGAATACAAGTGCTCGTATCCAGTCAGTGCAGTAGGATATCAGAAATAGTTATTAAAGGTAATGTTTGCTGATTTATATGCCCTTTATACTTCATTACAATAGTTCAAGTGTATGTCCATGTTATCATGGCACATGTGTAATGGAAACCAGTCGTTAGTTTTGGTTTATCAGGCCTGTAGCAGAGGGTGTTTGGGGGGTTCTAAAGAACCACCATTTTTGCTGGGGAAAGGTGACTTCTGGGTAAAAATTGTCTGGAAGGTTTGGTTTAAACACGAGGGTTCAATGGTGAAAGGTCCACTTTTTTCAGAAAAAGCCCCCCCCCCCCCCCCCCATTTGAAATTGCTGGTTAAAGGCCTGTTTTTTAATATTAATTTGTAATGTGTTGGGAGGGGAGGGGGGGCTATAACCAAACATGCTTCTGCTTGCTTCTTTTTTTATTTAGATTATATAAATTTGCAATAATTTTAGTAATGTGCAGGTAATGAAATAATATCACAATGTTTCCTTCATTTCAGTCAACCTACGCGAGTCAACAAAAGAGGTTCACCCCAAAAGATGATTTGATGCTATTGAGGGAGGTGATCACCCTCAATCCATTTGCAGGAGGGAGAGCCAAATGGGAGGAGGTGGTCACCAACCTCAATG
This sequence comes from Lingula anatina, assembly GCF_001039355.2. Next base: position 81,386 of record NW_019776187.1, on the reverse strand, counting down.
TTTGCTCCCATAGCAGCTTTAACATCAAAAGCTGCCAGGCGAGGGTCAGAACCCTCAAACTGGCATTCCAAGAAAAGACCATGCAGTCTTTGAAGGCGTGAGTATATGTCAGCAAAATTTAATGAATAGATTCTTGTATCAAAGACAGTTTTAGTGTTGAAGTTATAAAATTTACTTCATTTGTCAGTAAAATGTCTTTTCCACTATCAGTTGTAGAGAATGGGAGGTTAGGAGTACATTTATTTCACCTTGTTTTGTATAGATCAGGAACAGATGAGGAATTGACTGAGAGGGAAAGCCTTCTCCAAGAACTTCTTTATCTCTTGGAAGAAAATGCAGCTACTGAGAACAGCGAAAAAGAGAAGAAAAAAAGAGAGGAGAAGGAAAATGTGGATAAGGGCCTCAAAGTCCGGGAGGCAGCCATGCTGTCTCAGAGGAGAAAACGTAAGTCTGCAGATTGTCATTACCTAAAGGCTAAATTCGGGTAGAAAGATCAGGCTATCAAAATTGAAAAATGGTGGGAACTAATTAGAATGAAATCAAAACATTGGCTACATGGCTGTTTATTGGGCAGACAACTGAGATGTGTGAACCATTTTTGAGTCCGACTCGCTGTATCACTGGATATATAATTTAGGAAATTGTGTTGCTCAATCCATAGATATGTGTTTATTCACAGTAGGGTTATGTGACAATTTCAGCAGAGCCAGCAGATGTGGAAGAAACTCAGCAGCCCTCCACAAGCACACAGCCATCCACGAGCAAGAGGAGACACTCAAGCCCCAGTTTTGAAGAGTATTTTGAATTAAGGAGGAGACAGCAGGAGCTGGAGACTCAGCGCTTTCAACACGAGACCCAACGCCTTGAACAAGAAAGGGCAAGGGATGAGAAAATGTTTGCCATGCTTGCGAAGCTTATTGAAAAAAATAAAAATTAGGCATGGCAAACATTTTATTATCCCTTGCCTTTTGCTGAAACTCAGAGTACTTTGTTTTGTGAATTCATCAGGGAACTAGCTTAATTTATGGGAAATAATTTGTATTATTTTAATTCATTTTATGACGATAAATGTAATATTTCCATTAGTACAGGTGCAAAAAGTCATTTTCTATCAGCTGAAACTCCTGTTTGTGAATTCAGCAGTAAACTTGCTAAATTTGTGTCATAAATGAATTTGTATTCAATTGAATTTCAAATTAAGTTGTATATTTTGTGGGTTTTTTTTACTGGGGTGTATTTCATCATATTAAATAAAGGAATTATCCTGGTTTATATCAAAGAATTAACATCTTTTCTAGTGAACCCAAGTAATAATGTAGCTATAATGAATCCAATTGTACAGGATTTTAAGATGATAAGTCTGACATTCCAAGTGCCAAAACTAGTTCTGCCTTCAGCTGAATCACTGTTTGTGAAGTTGACAGTGAATTTACTCAATTTGAGACATGAAGCTCTTTGTACAGTTTTTTAAAGACATTTAAGTGTTATATATTTCATTTCGTGCCAAAACTAAGTAGGGTCAATACTTTTTAAGGCTTATGTACTGTTCGGAAGCCTTTATATTTGTAAATGACAAACTCATTATGCAATAATGATATAGTGAATAATGACGTTGTTCTGTTTTACATTTTTCTCAGATTACATAAAGAGATGGGAAAACGGCTTTCGTAGAAATGAGTGCATAAACAGGTATAACAGTCAATTCCATTCAAATTAAGATCACATTTGGAAAGTTGCATAAATAATTTGCTCCCAGCAAAGAAAAATATCACATATACATTTACTAATAAGCAATCCACTATATACTAGTCATTTTCTTTACTAGTAAGTTCACAGTCTTGTTATACTGTTTGCCCTTCATCATTTCTTGGCTCATATTATACTGTCCTGTAAACACTATATGTGCCTTATTGATTTTATTGGGAATGTGAAGAACCCTGACTAATCTCTTGTAGAATCTAAAATATTCTGTACACTGTTCATCTGTAAGAGTATCCAAATTAAACCTGGAATAAAAACAAAATAAGATCAGAGTAAATTACCAGGTTTGCAGGAATTAAAACTGAATTGGGAACTGGATTTATATGCACTCATATCGTAAGCAATTGCCCCAACAGATCCAAAATTATGTAGTAAATAATCACAGCATTAGTGCATGCATGTTGTATATTGTATATTAACTGCCAGTTTAAGTTATTACATATTGACAACAAATGTTTTACTTTAGTTCAGATGTTCTGTTTTAACTTAAAAGTGCAAAAGACTTGATTGTAGGCCCTTGTGAAACATGAACTAAAACCAGAAATTACTAAAAATTACTGTCACAAAAAAACATACCTTGGCTTTAAAGGAACATGGGTTACATATCCCGTGCTTCCTTGGATGTTTAAAAGCATACAAAGCATCTCATGAATTCATATTATGAATTCCATGTGTTGGAAGGAGCACCACCTTTGACGGGAAAAGCCAGTATTACTGGAACTTCATAAACAATAGCAGGTTAGTGGTTACGTATACAAATACATATCAATCCAGCCATCGTATCCCAATGGCACCGGAAACTCTCTAATATCATAACTGAAACAGTTTATTTATTAAATAAAGTGCACGGACCTGGACTGGAAGTAATTTTAAAAGAATATTGAATTTGATCTAAAAATGAACAGTAGTGATTTGGCAATAGAATATTTGTGAGTGAGCCTTAAGAATGTTGAAGTTCATAATTTGCATGTATTGGTAAATGTGGGATGTCTGTATTGAGTTCTGCTTTCAATTTTTTTACATGGGTGTTACATGTATCATAAGAGTTATATATTTAGAGGAGTCACAGTCTCACTGGGTCTAATCTGGTTCAAAGAATTCTCACACACATTTTCATGTAAATTTTGCTTGATTTAAGTGGCACACCTTACATATTGTCATATCTGTCACACTGTCATACCTCCAACATTACTGTTGTCATTTTTTTTTTTTTCAATATCATGAAATCCAATGCCACACCTAACACATTCGCCCATGGTCACAACTAATATGACGTTATTGGTCACATAAGCCACCAGGGACGTTGTCTTACCTGGTTAATAGTTGGGTCGTATTCACAACAGATGATCTGGAGACTTTCTGATCCGCGAACTAAATATAGCCCATTCTACTAAAAAGCAATACCAAATAATCCCTTAATGGTCTTCCTGCCTCCACACGCACCTTCCATGCAGGGGCCTTGCAATTTAACCTCAAAGCCGAAATTTAATTTGTGTGGAGGCGAGGAGACTACTTAAGGATTAGGTGGTCTTGCTTTCATGTAGAGTCTGCCATATTTGATCTGGGGATCAGTAGATCCAAGAATCACCTGTTCCGAATGCAACCTTAGTAAAGGACTGGTATGAGGGCCAGGTGCAGATCCAAATGTGCCATACAGAACCAACATCCCTAGTCTTACTCTTTTATCTCAGCATTATACTCATTTACTTGATTTGATTATTGGTAAAAAAATATATTTCTACATCCTGAATATTCCCCAGGTTGTGAAAACCAGGTTTTTTTCATTCATTCAACAGAATACATTATTTTGGGATGGCAGAACTTGCCTTGATATACTACATGACATCATGTCTTGCACTCTCTGATTTGTTATCTTTGGCTTTCAGTGGATTGGGTGTAATATGTGAAATGACACTAGACAGGTTTTTGTAAAATCTTTATAATTATTATGTTGAGGCCTTTTAAGATAATTAAAATTAACATTACGGTTATGTAAATTAAAGGTCTTTGTCAGGCAATAAATTAAGAAGACACGATATATGACAATGTCAAGTGCAAACTGCTTTGTTTATTTATCATGACAGAGCAAAGCATTGTATCTTATAACGGTTAAACATGGTATTGTATCTTATAATTGTTAAAAACAAGATTTATCAGTGAGGTATGTGTGACAATTGAAATGTAACAGTGAGTACTAAAATCAATCTAGGTGACAATGTTTAGAGAGGCAGGGTGTTGGTTATTGCAGTGTTTCAGGAAAGCCTTGTTACATGTTAACAGTGTGCTAGGTGAGACAGATTGTCAGATTCTCTCTCTCTCTCTCTCTCTATATATATATATGGTTGGTATAGTATTTTTTGATGAAATATCTGAGTAACATTGCAGTACACAGTATGTTACATGTGACAGAGTTTTTAGGTATGGCAATGTAAGGGACATTGCAACTTGTTAGGGGTAACTGTCATCTTACTTTGTCCCTTTTCCTTCAACTCAGAGCTTATCTTACTTGCCACGGCCCCGCATATTGTGGACAAGGCAGGAGGTGCTGTTGCTGATCAACATGTGTGCAGAAGAAAGAATACAGAAACAACTTCAGGATAATTACCACAACTTGAAGGTTTACCTTCAACTTTCGCAGATGTTGAAGCTGAAACAGTTTGACAAAACTCCTGACCAGTGCCGATTTAAAATTAAGAATCTCAAAATGGAATACAAGAGCAGAAGGAGGGCAGGGAATTTGGAGAGCTGGGATCTGAGTGAAATGGTGAAGAAAATTGTATGACACAGATATATCCTGCATGAGAAACAATTAACTGGTCTAACTCATACACCTGAAGTGGATAAGACTGCCAAACAGACTGGAACCATATCTGACCAACTACATATATATACTTCAACTTGAATATATTTTGTTATAGCTGTATAAGTTGAGCAGTACCACATTTACTCTTTTTCTTTCTTTGAAGAAGAATAGAAGTGTAGTCGATTTTTATTTTTCCCCCCTTCATTTTGTGTTTGACAAAAACTGAAGCAACACTTAAGAAGAAGGGCAAATTAATGTTGAAGGTATGACAGTGTTGCAGGTGTGATGGTGTAAGATAAGACAGTACAACAGCTTTTACAATATATGCAAAATTTAAAATGTCTTTGTAATATGCTGAAGGTATTCTACAGTGATTATCTTACCGAGTCCATTTCTCTTTTTTAAAAAAAATCAGATAATGGATGATACAAAGGCACCACCACGTGGATACAATTGGACAGAAGCAGAAACAAGGTTGCTTCTTGAACTATGGGGAGAGGAAGACATACAGTGTTTATACCGCAACAATCACTATAAAACCCAAGCCTATTCAAGGTTGTCAGAGAAACTTGGAGAAGGAGGCTATGAGAGGCATTGGCAGTCAATTAAAACTAAAGTTAAGAACCTAAAAAGTGAATATCAGGCCATGAAAAAGAAGGAGGACTTTGAAAATTGGAAGTACAAAATGCTGGATAAAATAATGAGTTGATGAATTTACAATTTGATGTCAGTGCTGCTATTTGATATTCTGGTGTCCAGCTCACTGGCAAAGTCTGTTTGTCTTATCATATCAAATTACTAGTATTAAACACATACAATACTTAATGCATGCAATGTTATTTAATTTAGATATTGTAGTTTGTTTCTAGAATTTTTGTTTACTGGAATTTTCAAGTTGATCAAACTACTTTTTGATAAAAAAAACTTGCAGATATCCATGAAAAGTTTTAGAGCAAGAGTAAGTATATATTTTCAATTGGCAGCATGTAAAAACAACTACCTTATGTACAATGGATACCACAGAACTTGATTAAGAAATCATTGAATCAGGACTTAAAAAGAAGGCAGCTTTTTTCAAAAATTGATCTAAAATACCTATCATTTCACTTTTATTTTCAAAACAAATTTGTGTTTAGTATGCTGGGGTTTTTATCTAATCAATATTCATGATGGTCATACTTCCTGATTGGTGATCAACAACAAAATTGTATCTCGCACAAGGGGAGTTCCTATATCTGATACCACTGGGGAGAATATATTCTCTGCTCTCTGCTCTACCCTTGTTTTTTCCAATTGAAAGTTAACGGATTTTATTTGAAAAATGTCATTAGTCGATACCTTGGTATTTCCTATATAGACATTGTCACATATAAACCATCACTTACCAAAATTGAAAACTATAGCTCTTTTTAGTTATTTTATTTGTTATAATCCCTTTTACATGTCATATTCTCTACTTTTTAGTAAATATGAAATATCACAATAAATATACAAATTATTTGATAGCAAAAAGTGTTACATATTTTGTTTGTGGTAACAGTATGCTGCATTTTATATGGATATTAGCATAAGACTTATACAGATTAAAAAAAAAAAGAAAGGCACATAGCTGTGATGGCATATGGGGCAGTGGATTAATTCTGTGGCATATCTTGTGGCATTCAAATTCATTTTGCTGGTGCCACTTAGAAGAGATACATGCAGCAGATGTTGGCAAGAGTGGTTTTAAAAAAAGGCATCGGCAGAATGCCAGTAATATTCTGTAGTCGCGTGCATAACATGGTTTCAACAAAATGTTATCTAAGGGTGTATCCCCAGAGCTTTTAGATCGATCTATCCCCGCGGGGAGTCTCACTAGATTACTGTCAGATAATCCAGCTTAAATGTCCATCCCCCTACTACAATCTGTAAGGGGGTAATTAACTTTCATGCCCGCTTGGCTGACAGCTATCTAGCGTGAACCCCCAGGGAGTTAGGTCGATCTAAAGTAGATCGATCTAATCCCTGGGAATGGGGTCTAAGGTCGTTATTATTATTATTTCTGAGAACTGACAAAGTTTTCTGGCTATGGGGTTATTACATTGTCCAATTTGTCATGTATGTGTTTTCTCCGTACTTTCTCTAGTGAAAGGCATTACTAGTATGCATCTCTTTGCAGATGCAATCATCTCAGCGTAAGCGCACCGTGATTAAACCCTCCAATGTCATCCGCCTAAAGGCTGCCATCATGAAGTACGCTGGTCCCATAGTACCCATACGTGGCTTGGTGCGTGCTCAAGGGAATGGATTTCTAGCCAAAATCAGCTATGGCCAAATTATGGATATCATGATGGAACTGTCAAAGAAAGGATTGGGATGTTGCTTGGCATGGCGAAACACCCAGTGTTTTGTCAAGCAACTTCCACAAAAATGTACTGGCAAACTTCCTAGTTATGTGTCTCAGGAGGACTATGAAGGTTATTATTCTAGGAAGGATAACTATTTTGATAAACTCAGCACAGGGATTAAGTGTGGACTGATACAGTCAACAGAAAGATTGATTGGAAAGGAGTGCACTCGGTTGCTGGGACAGATGTATTTAGGATGACATTGCTAATTATAAACTGAAGACTGTCACACCAAATGCAATGTCACAAGCATTGTCGTTTCGTGTGTATTTTGTCAAGTGACAGATGTGCCACAACTATCACAGTGTCAAACATATGATGCTCTGACACTAGACACACTTGAATTTCTGTTGTCACACCTAATGTATTTGTACCAAGGACAGATCCATCACAACTGATGCACGCACCCCTGTCATTTTGTCACATGCCACACTCACACCTATCATACTAATACCTATTATTCTATGGTTTTTGCTACAGAAAAATTGACAGAAGGTCATTCTGGTTTCATCTTTTTCAAAATATGTATGAATGAATGTTGGCATGTGAAACAGGAATAAAGATGACTATAGATACATATATATATAGGCAAGTTTCAAAGTGAATATTTGACTCAGTATTCCATTATTGGTGATTTTTTATGTGCTCAGGGTTAATTAATGCAAATGTAAACTTGGTGCCTCATCATGACACGCCAAATTGATAGAAATTGGATTTAATCCATGAGTATGAAATTTGTGTCTAAAAATTATGTAACATTGAGATAGACCATGTTGGTCCCCTCCTGGAGCTCATATTCATGTGCACATGTTACAGGTGATGTCAACATTGAAGAAAAAAGTTGCTTCTGAAACTGAACTGAAGAGGGCAGCATTGTTGTCGCCTGGCCCAGTGGTAAACATTCGGGCATTCATGCAGAGGTTGGGTGGGCTGCGTTCTCCACCTTCAGCTGTAGTGGCCACCATCTTTGGGCAGCTTGCATCTCAGGGGTGTGGCTTCTTGTACAAACAGTCAAAAACAGTGACATTTTTCAAGAGCTACCATGCAGCTTGTCATGTACTTCAGCAGTTTAATATAAACACAAGTGACTATGAACTGACACTGAACCTGGCAGACAGGTATCTGCCAACAAAAACCTTCCTGAGGCTGTTATTCATACATCCAGAAACTGAATTGCTGCGCAGGAAATTTCCAGATTTATTTTCTGGAAATGGCCAGATTGCATGATACTTTATTCATATTTGGCTCATTCTGGGCTTGTTACCTAAACTTCCACTTAGGTCAGATTTTGGGTACTAAATGACCACCAGTTATTTAGCAAATTAATGAAATTCTAATATTCACAACTTTTTAAAAAAATTAATCACATGTTTCATTCTTTGCAACAGAAAAGGTTTAAGTGACAAGAAAAAAATGTTAACATTACAGCATGAATCCAGTGAAGTGGAACCATTCAGTAAATATCCAAAGGCTTCACCAAAAATTGCAATGGTCAATCAGTAAAGCCCCATTTGCATTGGACAACATTCCTTTCTGTGTCCTGTAGAAGGGACCAATTTATGAGTAAAAAAAAAAAAAACTTTACATGCCGATGACTGACCAATCATTGAGCATTCATTCTGCAACCAAAGCGATGCTTGTGGTTCCTTTCTACAACCACAGCGATGCCAGTTTCAAGGTCGCAGAAGGGATGCCATCCAGTGTAAAGGGGTTTTATGGAAATGCTATATAATGATGGAATGTGTTTTGTTCTTTTGGTTAATAGGAATTTTTTGTAGTTTATCAAATAATGTAAGAATATTAAAGGTATTTATTTTACTCAACCTAAAAACTGAAGGTTTTAAGTCCTCATTTATCAATGAAATTTATACTTTAAGTTCAAATATTTAAATTACATATATAATTTAAAAATATGTAAATCACTAAATGTATCATTGTCAAGTTTGTAATATTCAATAATTTTTACATTATAAATGTAAAATCACCCTTTGGTTTCAATCTTAATTTATTATTATTATTATTATTATTATTATTATTATTATTATTATTATTATTAGGAAACACTTCAGTGAGGTACAGTTGTCAGGCTACAAAAATAAACATTGTTTAATGTTAGTTATTTATTAAATTGTAAAGGTTTTTAGATTTATATATGAAATAGTTGATAATAAAGCATGGAGCTGTAGATAATGTTTGATTTTTATTTTGTGGACTATATGGAGCTTTTTTTTAATTTAACATGTCCCATATACAAGTTGTATAATACTTTAAGATGTGTTTACTGTGCACATAAAGTGTGATGGGCATGCGAGGTGCACTTGCTACGTCTCTGGCAAAAAGGACTTTTACCTAAATCAAGCCAAAGTAGTGTTTTGCAAAGTGAATGAAAAATTACTGAAAGTTATGCCAGCAATTTCTTGTTTCCCTTAATAGATATCAAGTGGCAACAAACCATGCCTTGTTGCTAAAGAGGGAAGGGGGTGAGGGGAGCTCAAAGTTGACAAAAAGTGCCTTTCTTGACATTATTTTTTTACATGACAGGTATTATGTCATTGCAGATCATAGAAACTTTATCAGCAGATGCACAGAACAAGGAGGGAAGCCACAAGAAATCAGTATTGTGGAAATGTGTGAAAAGCATTCTAGGACACTATGGACCCATCGTGTACGTCCGCCCAATTCAGCAATCTTTGAGAGTCAGAGCAGATGAACTGAAAGACTGTATGATCCAAATGGAAGCAGAGGGCCTTGGCAAATATCTACAGGTTGGATCCAGGGGAAGTTCCATATTTGTTAAAAAACACCCACAGGATGACATCACTTGGTGCCAAAAGTATGACATCTCCACAGATATATACATGAAAAGATATTACACATGTGACTCGTATATTGTGAAGACTTTGACACCAAATGCCAAGTGGCAACTTATAGAAAAGTGTAGATATGAAGTAGGGGAGAAGTATGGAAATGTCATAGAGGAACTGTATTCACCTAAGGCTCCAGGACTGGATTGTGAAGATCAAAATGAAAATGTTTAGTTCTCCTGTGTTTTGTAATCATGTAATAATATAAAATAATGATGTGCAAAAGAAAAGACGATGAGGTTTTCATTTGTTATTTAGATGTTTATGGAGGACATGCAACTTTGAAATAGGTTTGACTCAACATTCTGGAATAATTTCTGGTTAGATACATTTTTCATTCTCTGAAAAATAAACTCATACTAAAATGTCATTTGATTTAATTAAAATGGTTCACTTAAGCTACCAATGTCTTTTTGTGACTGTATTGCAAATAGAGTCTATTTGGCATCTATATAGATCAGTTAATAAAAAGTATATATATATATATAAGAAATAAAACCCCTCAGGAAATTATTAGTTGATCTATATAGAGGTCAGTTAGACTTAATTTGTTAAAATTGACATTGATAATGATAAACCTGTGTGACCATATGAAATGCTAATGTAATATAATTAGGTCTGTGAGAATGATATTTGCATAAAATGAGCCTCAGATCGAAGGTTGCAGTTGGTTCATAAAAAAGCTTCCACATAATTATCCAGAAAGCATGCACATAAGGAGATTTGAAAATAAAGAAGCTGGCACTCATGAGATCTTAAGTAAAGGGTATGCTGTGTATAATTATCCAGAGAGCATTCATACATGGAAATTTAAAAATGAAGAAGCTGGCACACATCAGATTTAAAGTTAAGGATATATGCTGCGTGTAACATTTTTTTGGCATGTTTGGCAATATGTCAGGTCTGTTTGTGATTTATGAGCAGTTTGCCACTTGTGATGATAAAAGTACTGTCTCACCTCACACTGAACCCAAAACTCATGCACGGTAACACCTAACATAGTTATGATCCAGTAATACCATCCCTCCAGATATAATGTTGTCATTCCAGATGTTGGCAGAAACTGTTAGCCAGGCAAGACATAACAAGACACCCAATTTGCAGAAATGTGTGACAAGAATTCTTGGACATTATGGCCCTGTTGTTTTTACTCGTTCAATTCAGCAGTCATTGAGGATGGTAAGGGCAGATGAACTGAAGGAGTGTATGCTCTATATGGAAGCAGAGGGTCTTGGCAAATATTTAAAGATCGGCCCCTGGGGAACTTCTGTATTTGTCAAAAGGATGCCACAAGGTCAGATCACCTGGTGCCAGAAGCATGGCATCTCTGCTGATATATACACGAGGAAATACTCCATGGTGAAGACTTTACCTCCTAGAATCAAAGAGAGTCTCATCGAGGCGTGTAGGAGTGAGCTGGGAAATGAGTATGGAGATATATTAGAAAGACTTACGAGATCTTCAGACATAAAATATCCAAAACATAAAAAGTGACATTTTAAAGCAAATGTCAGGGACTTTTTTGTTTGCTAAGGGTCTCCCAGAAAAAAATTTCGATTTCTCAGAATGTAGGGTTCAACATGGAAATGTACACCTGTAATTACTTTTAAGTAATTAAAATTGATTAAAATTCTTTTCCCAAAACATTGCCTCCCTCCTCCAGAGGGAAACGGGTTGATTGAGCGCTGCTGTGAGGGGTTTGATGAACCTTATGCTGATGTTGTGTCAAGTGTTTAACCATGAATGTGGAAATCTTCGAGAACTTCAAACTGAACTCTGAGTGTCACACCTAACACAATTACAATCCACCGCCACTTGAGGAGGTTCTTCTTTGCAATCAGTTTTTATTATCATGTGATTCATGTTACTCGGAAAATAATTCCTGTATTTTCAAATGTGCAGCAGAGTATTTATATCGAATACATGTAATGGCAAAAATAGATGTTGTCACCCAGTGCATGCTTTAGTTATATGTTAATATCAAAATTAATGGCAAAATTTAATTTCCGTTTTTTCATACAATACACTTAAAATACGTACACCACTTGTTTACCAAAACTTTTCTTGAAAATACAAACCCTTTTTTCAAAGATTAAAATACTTAGAAAAATAGAAAAAATAAAGTGAATAGCTTTATTCTTTTATATATTTTCAATCACCACAAAGGCATAATTTCAGTGTCACTGAATGTAATTGTGTAAAAATCACAGTTGAATTACCAGTACCCTGTAATACTGATTCAAATGTCCTGCTGAAGGGCACATAATTCTATTGCTTTATATAGGCCATCATTCATGTCCATTTACATAATGCATCATATAACCCGAAAACCCCTTATTCCGTACTGCCTTGTCCTCATGACCCCAGTTCTTGTGACTTCAGAGGCTAGTTTTGAATTCCTGGAAAGGAATTTGACATCCATATGCACTATGTTAAAATTCAAAGAAGGGCAGTGATACCTTATTACAGTATCTAAATTGTATTTTCAAGAAAAACATAATAAATGAATGAAGATCCTGATGAAATGAGATTTATCTATGTTAAAAAATTTTACTGCGATTTTATCACTTAATGACCCATTTTTTGATCAGAAGACTCTTTCATTTTAGGTGAATTTTATATCTTGGAAATATCTTTCACATTATGATTTTGTTTCTATTCCAAATGCTTGGAATCTTCAATGGCCTTAGGCTGGTTATTACTGGGTCAGTTAACATGAATCCATGACATCTCTGCAGAAAAATTGCTCTATTCTATGTTGTTACACCTCCACTTCAAATTATTATTAAAAGAAATATATCACTGCCTTTATAACAATTAATTTGCTGATAAATTGACATGGTATGCATTCTAATCTTGTTAAGTCCATTCATAAAATTAATATGTTAAATTGTATCACTTAACATCTTGTGACTACCAGAATGATTCACATGGAATTTTTTAGAATGAAACGGGATGGGAAACCTATTGTTCCAGATGAAATAAAATTACTCTTTTCCTCTGATTTCTCAACTGAGTCAGTCTTGTTTGAAAGCTGCTTCTATGCCCATGATTTTTTTTACCTTACTTACCTCACTGTCCAGAGCTATTTTTTGTTGTAGGTATAAAAACCCTCTCCTGACTTCATTCCCAGTTTACCATTTTCTACCATTTTATCCAACAAAGGGCTTGATTTAAACAGTGGCTGATCAGGAAAATTTTTACTCCAGCCTATAAACAACAAAGACAACAATTCACTTTTAAAATACAGTGCATCCAGAAGCACCTATATGTTGTTATTATGATTTCATATCTAAAAGAAAAAATGGTAGCAAGGCTGATTGAGAATATATAAGAAAGCCTCTTAGTGTTGTTATGTATGGCAATGGTGGAAACCAGTCTTTGCTTGATGTGAACTAACAGTAGTGTTGGTGTTTTGAATAATAGATGTGGCCCTGTGACAAAATATCTTCAATTGCTATGCAATTTCTTTGAATTGTATTTCCTTGCAACCACATCAATGAATTATTTATCTCGCTTGAAAACATTAAAAAGTTGTAATATTGGAGCCATGTATTCAGTTTGTCAGTTTGCACAAAGATATATGATTTGGCGTGTGTTCAAACTGCACATTTACCATCCAGAATGAACTTCATGGTGTCTAACCCCACATAGTCTGACAGCTCAAATGGTCCCATAGGATAGCCAGCTCCTAGCTTCATGGCTACATCTATATCCTTGGCAGTGGCATCACCTATGAATAAAAATAATAATAATAGTGTATACATATACATATGTATGTGTATATGTATATGTATACATATACATAACAGTTTTTGATCAAAGGTGTGCAAACAAAAATATGCTTTTAATTTTCTCTCAAATTATCACTTGAAAATAAAAATAAAAATATCAGTGGATTTGTCATGTGCACTACTGCTTTATTTTAGGATATGTAATTTTTGTAAGGCCCTGAAAACAAACTAGAAACCCCATCTACCTCTCTCTAACATCCTGATAGCCTCTGCCATGTATGGGACAAGCAGCCTGTTGACCACAAACCCAGGGGTGTCCTGAAAATTAGATGGGTTACCATTCAGGTGTTATAAATTTTATGTTATTCAGCGAATGTCATAAGGATTCCTGAATTGTACATTATTGTTGAAAAGATTAATATATTTCTGTATGTCTAGAACAATAAAGTTGTTGAATATCCAATAAAGTATTTGAAAATTATTCAGCTATCATCATACAGGGTTTTTTCTTGTAATTTAAACCTCATGTTTAATTTAACCACAGCCAATTCCCACTGTGAGAAATATCAAATCCTATACTTTTCAAAGAAGTGGTGGATTTTACATTTCCTTCCCAGAGATGTTAATACTAGAAAAATCGAGTAAGAACTTTTAAGAAAGGTACTCTACCTTACACTCCACAGTAGTTTTGCCAACAGCTTGTCCAAATGCAACCAAAGACTTGAAAGTATCATCGCTGGTCTCAGGAATGCGTATCACCTAATAACTCACACACACAAAAAATCCCTCATATTTCACAAATATTTGACTGCAAGGAGGCAGGCCATCAGTGAAGGAAAAGCAACAGTGTCTTTAATATACTGTAGATGAATATTTAAAAAATTGAGTTCACCATGATAAATGAGAAAAGACAAAACCTTCATTTGAAATTTATCAATATTGCAGAAAAAAAGAAAATATTACACATTAAAATATTCATTCTTTTTATAATATTCATTAATTGAAGTCTTGTCCACTAAAATATACAACACACATGATCAGAATAACACACTGTCACATCTAATACAATAATCATCTCCCCAGCTCTTCAAAAGAACTTTGCAGAGTTCTCTTTCTCACTTCTTCCTATTACATCCACGTTAGAAGCATAAGAAGTTCCTAACTGGGATTAAAAAGAAAAGTTTTCTGTCTAACTCATATCTGTGGGCTCATTCCCTATGAAACTATTGTTCTACATAATTCAATCCAACTTTGAGGGAACCTTCGCTGGATGCAATCACATTAAAAAGATTAACACACCTCCTTTTGGCAATGATTAATACAAAGAAAAGCTGGTGATAATACCAGTGAGTTGGAAACAAGAGGTGTGTTAATCTGGTTGGGCTCAGGGAGAGTCCCCATTCAGCAAGTTCCCTACATAGACCAATAGTCTCATTGAGAATGAGCACTTAATGATGCATCTCTTGCTGGTACCCCTAACACACTGTTATCTCACCTCCACTAACTTCATCACTGGCACTGGGTTGAAAAAGTGCAGTCCTCCAAATCTGTCAAGCCTCTGTGTTGCCTTGGCAATGTCCTTGATTGGCAGGGAAGACGTGTTGCTGGCAAATATGGTATGTCTAAAATTAAGTACAGATACATCTGGGTTAGTATCTGCTTTGACCTGAAGGCAGGAGTGATAGTGATTTGTTTGCCAAGAAACATTGCGACCAGGTTATATATATATATATATATACTGCATGTAAAATATGAAGTATGATTTAAAAAAAACTTAATCAGAAGATTTAACTTTATTTACTTACTGAGGTGCATTCTCATCTAAGGTTTTAAACAACTTCTGTTTGATGTCTATATTTTCCACTATGGCTTCCACTACTAAGTCTGCAGATTTGGCAGCTTGAGCAGGGTCTGAATTCACACTGATACGACTCAGTACTTCTTTGGTAAAGGTTTGACCTTCCTGAATTTGAAGGAATTACTGTCATATTAAGGGCAACAGAGAGAGAGAGACATGTGTACACTATCATGGAACACTGTAACACTCAAAACATTTTGTTATCACTAAAGGGCATTCCTTTAATATACTGGGTATGTAACCTGTTTTACAACAAAATGCTGGTGAAACAGCAATATACCGTGTACCAGTAGGTTGTTCAAGTTTTAGAGAATTACTATTTTTAAAGAATCAATTGTCTACACTATTACCTCTGGCTTATCTGCAAATTTCTTCTTTGCCACTCTCATCAAACTTTTCTCAATGTTGGCCTGTGACTTCTTTAAGACTTCTTCTGAGACATCAACCATAGTGACATTATGCCCAGACTGTGCTGCCACCTATTTGAAATTTGACATGTACACAGTAAGCAAAGGGTGAAAAAATGCACATTTTAAAAAGATGTTATCATAATTCATAAACAAATAGTGCACAGTGAGAGGAGGGCGCCCCTTGCCTCTTTCTGGTCAGCATTCTTCATAATCTCCAAGACTGTGCACAATTTGTTTTATTATACCAACTGTCCACTGAAGTATGAAGAAAAGACAACTTTCAGTTTTTAAATAACTAAATCTACGTATCTATATCTGCAGTATGTGACCAATCAGTGTCGCAAAATTTTGTTCTGAATTTTGCCAAAGCTGTAATACTAAAACACGCTCGGCTGTCACCTTGATTGGATAGTAAACGATTGTCGTAAAATCGCTAAATGATATTAAAACCGGGTGCATAAACTTGAAAACCACCTACAACAACCTTGGACTGCCACATTAATCCAATACAATGCAAACATAAACTATAACAAGTGGTTAAAGCCTTTAAACCGAATGTCGTAAAGTCCCCATATACCTCCATAGAGACAATAAAATATAGTCAGCTTGTGAAACAAGAAAAATCCAGTTCCAACATAATAATCGAAATAAAATACTGCCGGGCATCGGAGCCCCCTAAAACTTGGCACGCTTACCGCTAATACTGCAGGCTACATCATCCCGTCGCTCGTTTGTAAATTCCGTGCATGGCATACGCACAATCAAACCGTAAAAAACAAATTCTCGGGGTGTCGTTGGCCAGGTCCAC
>NW_019776187.1:1723-62415 GCF_001039355.2 Lingula anatina | reverse complement strand
TTTATTTCAAACAGCGTTGCGCGCAAAGGTTTGTGGGTAATATGAGGGTCCAACTTGCCCCGAGTCAAGGGGGCCAACTAGCCCCGCGTACACATTATTTATTTTAAAGGATGGTAGCCATTTATGGTGCTAGAATGAGCAACGATGATACATCTCTGTGAAACTTGAAACAATGAGCTTCAGTTTGATGCCCTATACATATCTTATATTCGATCAAAAGCCTATGAAAATAGATTTTTAAATCTCTTAAACAAAATTACTTTTAGGTGCAAAAATCGTTTATTTCGACTCACCGCTTAAGTAAAACTTTTTAACGTCCGACACTTCCTTAGCATTGTAGGCTACGGTCACTTTGCAAGAGTATGTGGCCAATTTTTTTACCTCGTAGTTACTTTTTTCATAAATTGACGGGGGGCCAACTTACCCCGGGGTCCAACTAGCCCCGGTCTCCCCTACGCTTAGTAGGCCTACAGCAGGTTAGGGTTAGTAGGAGCAGGGAATTATATCGGATATAATTCCCTGGTCGGAGTAATTACGGTTAGTATATGGGGCGCATGTCACCTGTACAAAGTAATGGGGTACGGACCTCGGTTCCTAGCGGACTTCCATTCCTGTTACACCTGCACACGTTACACGCCGACATCACATACTAAGTCCGATACTTCCCACTAACCCTAACCTTTATGTTGGACCCTAGACATTCATTTCTAGGTAAAAAGGACAACCGGCCAATGCTCTTTTTACGCCGGTTGTAGGCCTACCCGTAGCTTCCAATGTGCTTTCCACAGTATCATTGAATAATATAAGCACAGTGGTTTTTAGACTTTATACTTTGTACCTGTGACCCATAACAATAGTGCACATTCAAGCTACGCTGAAGCTTATAAAAAGTCCGTTCGAAAGCAGGGAAGAAACAAAATACCTCTGATACCTCGCTGCGTGACGCAGTCTACTCAAATGGCGGTGATGCACGTGTGTTTTCTATTGCTCTTCGGTACTTTCATCAGCCTCTACGGCGGTGCCATCAGCGCTAAGATTCTGCTGTTTCCGTTCTCTCAAATGTACAGCTCCCGTCTCCGAAACATTATGAAGATTGGGCAAATGATGGCAGCGAGAAACCACAGCGTAAGCATGTTGATCACGACCGATATTAATCTTAAGGATATACCCGAGGAGATAGAGGTGTTAACTGTCAAGGTAGACTATGAAGCTTTGTCAATTTCCAGCGAAGAACTTCTTACCGATTTTCGCAAAAATCCCCTTCCTTTTTTAATGAAATTGGTTGAGAAAAGCAGGGGCACGTTGGATGCACTTTTTGGGAACAAAGAGCTACTAGATACTCTGATTTCTAAAAAGTTCGACCTCCTGTTTCATGACGTAATTGCTACAGAAAGTTTTGTATTGAGGGATTATTTAAACATCCCGGGAGTCGGATATTCTATTATTGGATTCGATGGCGACTGGACGAAATATCCTGTACACCCTGCCTACATGCCAAATATTATTACAGGATACTCGGATCATATGAGTTTTTGGGAGAGATTAATGAACACATTGATGTTAACGATGGATGTATTTTTTAAGTACTATGTCACGGCTCCTTTTAATGATGCAAAAGAAAAATACAACCTCAACACGTCCTTGTCAATTACGACAGCTTATACCAGATTGTCTATATTGATAGTTAACGTAGATTTTGCTTTTGACTATCCCCGTCCCGTTTACCCTTGGGTAAAAACGGTGTCGGGTACCCTTTTCCACCCTGCAAAACCCCTATCTAAAGATTTGGAAGAGTTCGTGGAATCTTCGGGAGAACACGGCATCATTATCATGAGTTTTGGGTCGATGGTAGCCGAACTTAAGCCAGAAAAAGCAGAAATAATAGCCAGGGTTTTTGCACAACTTCCGCAGAAAATTATATGGCGGAACAATAATTCCGATATTTCTGGATTGGCAAATAACACGAAAGTTATGAATTGGATACCACAAAATGACCTTGTTGGTCATGCAAAAGCGCGCCTGTTCATCACTCACTGCGGAGTTAGTGGTTCACACGAGGCGCTATATCATGGGGTCCCTGTTGTTGCTGTACCCTTGTTCGCAGATCAATTTAGCCACGCAACAAAGTTTGTTGAACGTCTTGGAGTGGGTGAGAAGTTGTACTTCTACAATTTAACAGAATCTACTTTTTCTGCAGTTATATTGAACGTTCTGAATAACCCTAGCTATTTTGCCAACGCTAAGCGTGCAGCAGCAATGGTTCGTGACCAGCCGATGGACGGAAAGGAAACACTGATGTACTGGGTTGAGTATGTTATCAGAAACAATGGAACGTTGCATTTCCATTCTCAGGCGATGGAGAGACTTAGCTGGTACCAGTATTTATTGCTAGACGTAATAATCTTCCTATTTATGGTTGTAGTATGTGTTTTTATCTTTCTTATCTTTTGTTCCAAAATGTTGTGCAGTCATGTTTTCAAAGTACAACCTCAGTTAAGGAAGAGGGACAAAACTGATTGATATATATGTACGTCTTTCGTTTTTTAACGTTGCTTTAGGTCTCACTCATGTGCACGTTGTATGGGAGATTAGGGGTCAATTTTAACGGAGATATAAGCTTAAAGGCGACGATCCATATTGGGACTATCCTTAAGCAGCGTACTGTTACAAACTACATGTACACGTATAACGGCAGTCACTTGTATTGTATTGTATTCTAAGATTACTGTAAATATCATATATCATTATAACTGTATTCATAAAGCGAGAACTAACTCACTAACTACCAACACAATAATTTTAATTAATGCGACATTTCTGAACATCGATTTCCTCAAAATGTAAAATGAAGATTCTGTATTTGTTGCAAAAGACCATTTCTAAGTGGTAGATCAACCTGACCTGTGTGAAGCGCTTTAGGCAACGTGAATCATCCATGAAAACATATGTAGTTTTTAAAAGTTACATACAGTAGTAAAGGTGTATTTACAAGAATCTCATCCCGCTCTTCCATTTGTTGGCGTTTTAGTGTGAAAACCGTTCAATCCCTCCAGATTTCATCAAGGCAATATCTGCTGATATTGTTGAGCCAAACAACAATATAAAAGTACATGTAAACAGCAACAGTATATGTTGATGTCACGTCTGTTTTGGGTAGAATTCAATTTCTGATATCGTTTTATTTACAGTTCACGGGACATAAAAGTGTATTCATATCTCACTGATAATGTGATTTGAAAATCCTGGGTAAAATGTCTTCGTTTGAAGAAGAGCGAAGAATAAAAATCCGCATTCACGAATGCTGGAATGGGGTGCTTCACGGATCACGCTAAATAAAATAAACGTTTCACTCATCTAATCAGATAAAGTGATTTCCAAATACATGTATTTTGTACTTTGCAAAATTTTAAGAGAGAAAAAAGACATATTTCCATACTTTAATACTAAAAATATTTGTATTACTTTTCAAATATATGGCCAGATTATATTCATGATCCATCTACTAGTGTCTTTACCATATATCCGTGTTGTTAACACAACTGTGACGTTCATTTTGTTGTAACTTTGTGCTATATCATTTAAGGTTATTGTCACCCTTCGTCCCAAACTCCTTATCTACTGCCTTACATACATCCTTTTGGGTAAGAAATAAATCTTCAGTGTTCTTTAACATTTACACATATGTCATCTTACGGGTGACGTCATAATTGCGATTTGGGGGAAGAAACTGAAAAATTGGTTTCTCAAATTTCTCTTTTACCTGATCATCCACGATAACCATTTCAACACCGATTTAATGACACCATTTAGTTCTTCAAAACACTGCCAGAAAATTTTCTTAAAAGTCCAATTTCCGCGATAAAATCTTGTTCAGGGATGAAGTTACACTCCATACCGATTGCTTTCTCACCTCAAAACAGATAGGCGTTAAATTGACATTAAAGCTTTGAGTTGCTTATGCTTATACATTGCAACGAAAAAATATAAACGCTGATATTTTATATTTTCGAGGGATTTTTCATTGTTTGAGATCAGCACAAAGATAAATGCGTTATTGAATTATTAGATGCAGGAAAAAACTCATTTTCGGTATCTGGATTATTATAAAGGATTACAACATCCTTAAAGTCTACGCCAGAAATTGTGATAGTGCTTTGTGAGTTAACATTCCGAGAAATCTTTCCTAACAATCATCTCTTGTACCGGAACTGTGATTGGCGGCACCAATGATGGCACCATTAAACTGTAACAATAAACTTAATAAAATATGAACATATAGTCTTGTTACATGAGCTTCAGATATCCTAGTTTCTTCAGTCGATTGTCACTTTCTGGCCAAGACGCTGGCATATCACAATTTTTAACACTTCATCTGAAAAAAACGCTTTGTGCATTAACTAAAAAAAGAAACATAAAACCAATATCTTATACAATTCACTCGCCATTGAGTTCAGAAATGCATAATTCAATGAATGATAGTTTTTAATTTTGCCGATAACCGTTCAACATGAATTCTGAGCCGGGTGTATTTTCCTCTTCTTGTGTCGCTGTCTCGGTAATTTGAACCCAAATAGTACACATCCGTACTTCCTGGATACAAGAAGTCATGAAATTTCTTGAATTCATCATAAGTAGCAAACCCTGTGTAAAACTTAACAGGCTCTCGTATCTTATTCCATAACTTCATGCTGAAAGTGTTATCTTTCTTTTAATTTTCTACAACTACACTCTTGCCCAAAATGGTTGGTACACGGAAATTTTGGGATGCATATCGCCCTGTTTCTTTCAATTAAAACTGTTTATATTGTTAAATATGTGAAGCTGGAGGATTGGTTAAGTCATGGAGAAACAACTAATGCAAATGTGAAAAAAGCGTTAATTTATTTAGTTTTTTTTTTTCTCATGGCCCCAAAAAAGTACTTTTTTTACATAACAGTACCAAGTGAAAAAATTAAACATAAATTTATACTGTGAGTGACAATTAATATGAAATTAGGGGAAATTGTCAAGAAACATCTTCAGAGTTCATCATTAATCTCAATAGCGGGTATGCCCACCCCGAGCTTGGATAATGGCCGCCAAACGGCGTGGCATACTGTGAACTAGAGTCACAGCTCTTTGGAGAGGAATTCTGGTCCATTCATATTGAAGGGCATCTCGCAATTCATCTAGATTTGCAGGGGGAGGGTTTCTCCTCTGAATAGCACGACCAAATTCGTCCCACATGTGCTCAATTGGGTTTGCATCTGGGCTTCTTGCTGGCTGTGGCATCAGCTGAATGTTGTTTTGTCGAATAAAGTCTGCAATTAAGCGGGCTGCGTGTTGAGTTGCATTGTCATGTTGCAATTTAAAATTGTCTCTGTATATCCCTCTTGCGAACGGTTCCAGGTTCTGCTGGAGAATGTCTCTGTATCTGGCAGCGTTAAGGTTTTCATCCAGAGGAACCAATGGGCAAATGCCATTGCTGCAAATGGCACCCCAAACATGTACAGAACCACCTCCTCCAGCTATTGTTTCCTGGATATTTTCAGTAAACAGCCTCCCCCCAGGGAGCCTACGCACTCTCATAGCTGGAGGAGGTGGTTCTGTACAAGTTTTGGGGTGCCATTTGCAGCAACGGCATTTGCCCATTGCTTCCTCTGGATGAAAACCTTAACGCTGCCAGATACAGCTATTGAGATTAATGATGAACTCTGAAGATGTTTCTTGACAATTTTCCCTAATTTCATATTAATTGTCAATCACAGTAAAAATTTATATTTAATTTTTCACTTGGTACTGTTATGTAAAAAAAAAGTACTTTTTTGGGGCCATGAGATAAAAAAAACCTAAATAAATTAACGCTTTTTTCACACTTGCATTGGTTGTTTCTCCTTGACTTAACCAATCCTCCAGCTTCACATATTTAACAATATAAACAGTATTAATTTGGTAATATCAATAATAATGAAAGAAACAGGGCGATATGCATCCCAAAATTCCGTGTACCAATCATTTTGGGCAAGAGTGTATTTTCTTCAGATCTTTATAATGTTCTTTCGACACATCATTTCCCCCTGGATTTCATTTTTGCCCGTTGCAAATCGGCCCTCTATCACTTAAGATTCTTCAATTTCTCTGAAAAATCTCTTTGAAGACCGTACACTTCTTACCTCCATTTAATAAATGATCCAAGTTTTTATCACATTTAAGCAGTTCGTTAGGGTATGAATACTGCTTACATTAAGAATGGTCATCGTGATATCCGTTGTCTCTTTTTACATTTTTAGAAATTTCATTTTCACTGACATGCAATTTTGTCTTGCCAAAGTAACCCCGATTAAATTACCTTTTTTTTTCATTTAAATATCGTTGGTCGTCTAATATTATAGATTTTCTTCCCGCCTTCGACATGTTTGGCGCAAACGCGGTCCCCCGTTCTTGGTCCAAACCTGCCAAACTTCCCTTTCTTTCCGCCTCTACCGATGTAGTCTACCGATATTTTTCATTCTGACGGGTCTGTTAGGAACTAAGACCCCATTTCCAGAGATTAGATCGATCTACTTTAGATCGACCTAACTCCCTGGGGGTTCACGCTAAATAGCTGTCAGCAGAGCGGACACGAAAGTTAATTACCCCCTTACAGCTTGTAGTAGGCGGGACGGACATTTAAGCCGGATTATCTGACAGTAGGGCCTAATCTAGTGAGACTCCCCGCGAGGATAGATCGATCTAAAAGCTCTGGGAATACAGCCTAACATATTTCAAAGTGTCTTTCTCGCGTATTGTTATTATCGCAGTGGGAGACACAGCACGTAAACCGAGGCATGGTTCTTACATGTAGTACCGCTACAAGAGTGTCGACATAACAAGGACTCACTTGCCCACATTGCAATTTCCTTATGGAGAATATGAACAAGGCCTACAAGAGGTGGATTTCGTCAGAAGATGAAACTAGTGTAGTGGCGCAAGTGATAATCATTACATAACTTTAAATAATGAGAGACAATTATGATGCGATGGACTTCTCTCTGAACATTTTGTCCATGCCCCACAACGGGGGAACATGGCGTTGCGATAGTGGACAGGGTTAATTTTAGCTCAATGAGAAACCGGTGTGACGAAAATTGTAGTCCTAGGAATGGAAGTCCGGGGTTCCATATGATTAGTAGAGGTTAGGGTTAGTCGGAGTATTGAGGGACGTCTGTCACCTGTACAAAGTAATGGGAGACGGACTACGGTTCCCAGCGGACTACCATTCCTGTTACACCTGTAACCATAGCAGAAATTTTGACAAATAAGTATCGGTGGTTACCAAAAAGCATGGAGGAGAATGTGTTTGTAGATGAGAGAGATAATGTCTCTAACGCGGATTCAGTGCTGCAAGTTTGCGCGCCGGTTGCCCGCCAGAAGTAAATTGCTTATAATTACATCATTAACTCTGCGGGATCGTCTTTAGAACTCGGGACGGTCCCGACCGCATTGGAGGAATAAATAGTTTCCTTTGTCCAACGGTCATCTCTAGTTTGTTTTTGAATGTAAAGATGGCTATCAATTTTAGATGTTAAGGTACGTATAAAGCTAAAAGCAAAAGGGACCTGTACTCACTGCCAGTGACCAGCTGAGTTATGACGTCAATTTTGTGCGAAAATTATTACTGGACAGAGCACAGTGCACAAAATTAGCCAGCCAAACTACTGAGTATCTGTGATTATCTAGTGAAAAATCAATCTGTGGTCCTGGTTAAGGGTAAAACGTACCCCGGTATAACCCCTTAAAAGCAAATAGTGTGTTTTAAAACAATAAGCAAGATAATTCATGAAAGATGTTCTTATTTCTAGACTATAACTTAATTACACAAATATGAGCCAAAAAAAAAAAAAAAAAAAACATTTTGAAGATGTTATCGATGCCATTATAAAGTTCTAAGGAATGTTTCATCGTGATGTTTTAAAATATTTCTAAGCCCAAATGAATAAAAGTGAGAAAAAAACATTTTCGGTCCTTTTAAAAATGTTATTATATAAACATTTATAATAATAATAATTATTATTATTTATTAAGCCAATAAAATACAAATGTATAAAATCGGGAATCTTTTGCCCTGTAGTAGCGCCATTGAAATATAAAGAATTAAAATTAAAATTACATGTTAGAGTTAAAAATAGTTACTGCCGAAGGATAAAAGCTATTTAAAAATCGCTTACTACCCTTAAAAGCTAAGAGTCTCGAATTGCTAGGTAAAAACTTAAAAAGGGTATGGGCTGGATGGGAACTGTCTGTCATTATTGATAATGTTTTCTTTTTAGTCCTGTCTAGATATATAGTATGGACGGGAGTTAGATCTGTTCCAATTACAATCCCTGCAGTTTCGACGATCTTTTCCAACTTGTTCCTCTCCTCCACAGTTGCACGTCCATACCAAACAGTTACTGAATAAGTTAAAATACTCTCTGCAAAAGTTCGTTAAAATAAACACATTTCTGGTAAAAGCATCAATTTCCTTATGAAATACATTCGTTGACGTGCCTTTTTCAATAGCTTCGTGATGTTATCGCCCCAGGTTAACCTATTATTCAGCTGAACCCCTAGTAATTTATAAGTAGAAACCTGTTCGTCCGCTTCACCGTTAACTTCCAAGGGATTTTTACTTATCTGATTTCTTCTGAAGTCTATGATCATTTCTTTTGTTTTGCTCACATTAAATATCAAGTCATTGTCTGTGCACCAATTTACTAAACTTGTAACCGACTGCCTGTATGACCATATCTCATCATTATGGTGTATCAAGCCGACTAAAGTTGTGTCATCGGCAAACTTCATTAAAAATGTATTTTCCTCCCTCGCCACACAGTCGTGGGTGAATAACGTATATAAACAAGGTGATAAGACGCAGCCCTGGGGTGTGCCAGTGTTTAAAACTATAGTGTCCGAGAAGTTAAAACCGACTTTTACTGACTGTTTTCTGTTTAAAAGAAAATCTAAAATCCAATCGCAGGGTGCTGGTGGAAAATTAAGATCATCCAAAAGTTTAAAATACAATTTGCTTGGTACAATAGTATTAAATGCTGAGCTATAGTCAACAAATAAAATTCTAACATAGGCATTTTTACAATCGAGATGTTCGAGAACTTTGTGCAAATGCATAGAAAGAGCATCGTCTACACTTCTGTTACTGCGGTAGGCAAATTGGAGTGGATCAAAGCTATTTGGCACTTAAGTTTTAATAAAAGACAAAACAAGTTTTTCGAATATCTTCATAGGCACCGGTGTCAAAGCAACAGGACGGAGATCATTTAAATTCTCTACAGTTTTACTTTTTGGCACAGGTATGATGGTTGCTGTCTTCCATATTTCAGGCACTCTGCACATTTCAATTGACCAGTTGAATATTTCCGCGAACACATCTGAAAGCTGGGCTGCGCATTCCTTTAAAAGTACAAACACATTTGCGGAATGTGTTTGTGCTACCTACACTGTACCTAAGTAAAGTTATTTACGCAATGGACAGGTTAATATCAAGGACTACTGCGTCAGTTCAAATTGCCATTTTGCCACACATTTAACAATAGCGCACTCAGGTCAATGGTGTTGTATAAGTGTTTGTGATCGTGACCGTCGTGGTGGGCACGGGGGGGGGGGGAGCACATAGAATGTGGGCACTGTCTTCTCCCTTCCTCCCCCCCCCCCCCCCCCNCTGCACATTTAGTAAACATTCAAGTAATGATTTTTCCCATGCTACTTATAGCAAACAATGCTCTTTTACCTTGATCTGCTACATGTTTTTGGGTTTGACAAAGCATACAAATTTGCAAAAAGTTTTGTGTACAGACACAGAACTTGTATTTCAAGGTATAAAATGATAAATCTTTTAAATTATTTTATAATTTAGATGGAATAACATTCAGAAACAAATCCTCAAAGCATAAACGAATTAGGATTACGAACCATTTTATTACATAAGTTCCTATTTTTTTCTTTAATATACGGCTCTTTTTTTCTGTTTGTTCTTCAACACGTTTTCTTCCACGGAAGTAATGCCTGGGCATACGCATGCTTCAAGTTACCCTGAGAGCAATTACTCTTATTAATGTTCGCGACGGTGTTTGAACTCAATTGTTTAAATATTGATATTAAACGTCATTTACAAATACCAATAAAATCACCCCATGAAATAAATGAGATATTTTGAAAAATATGAAAGCCCACCAAGACGATTTTGATACCTGTTATTACCTGGGTTGGGAAGTGCAGCGGTGCATAATTAACAGGTTTGTTGTAAACGAGCTTTTGGTCAACTACAATGCATTTAAAATGCATCAGCAATCAGTAAGTTTGCCAACTGATGACAGTTAATCTGAAAGACTACCAGCTCTTGATCTGATCTAAACCACCTGTAGAGGTGACCTTGATCTAGAGCATCGCAACTATTGTCACCGAAGTTAGTAAGTAACGGAAGACCGTCACAGACAAAGAAAGATTGTCAAAGAGAGCTGCAATTTTGGTGAATCCCACGGCAACACACCGAGGCAAAACGAAAATTCCTCAACTCCGTTCAACACAACTTTCCTAACTTCTCCATGC
The DNA here is from genome assembly GCF_001039355.2 of Lingula anatina. The sequence goes on along the minus strand of NW_019776187.1, from coordinate 51,852 downwards.
ATGCACCATGCAGCTCAGTTGAGTCTCATAGACCTTTATCGTGATTGTCGTCACAGTACCACGTGACCCAGATCTGTTGCTTCGTTTATGCATATTGAGGTGAGGTTTACTAAAACGCTTTTTGTCTACTAATAGATTGTTTTTATAATTTTTAAATGACGGGGATCGATTAAAACATAACTGTAGTGTATAGATTAAGGACTGGATCTTCAGAATTCGAGAAATGGATTTTTATATGATTATCGTCCTTTAAGACAACTCATATCGGGCCTCTCCCTCAGCAGAGTACTGCTGCACGTATGACGGCAGCAACTTGCAATATTGTATTACGTATGTACGTACTGTTGGTACGTTTTATGGTGCATTATTATTTTTTTTATTTACGAAACGATAATTTTTTTGTGTGAATAGAATCAAGAATACTTTTGTGTGATCCAAAACATTTCTCAGTCGAAGGACAGTCTGTATGAAGCGCTTTAACCAGCCTGGGTCATCCACGATAACAAGCGTAGCTAAAAGTTGTATAGTATAGACTTATTTACAAGATACATCTTCCGTTCTTCCATTTGTTGACATTTTAGTCCGAATCTCGCTCAGTCCCTCCAGATTTCATCAAAGCAATATCTAGGGATTTAATTAAGTCAATCAAAAATACATAAATATACAGCTATATATTGACGTTACATATCTGTTTTGGGTACAAATCACTTTTGGTGCAGATTTATCTAACAACGCACAATGACAATGATAAGACCAATTAACTGAATAAGTAATTTTTTTGTTTGATTCCCTAATCCCGTCGAACAAACCCATTTTGCTACAGTCGTGTATGACCAGTTTATTAAATAAACTAATAATATTGTTGTCAGTTTCTGTCAACGCTGCCTACTCTACTGGCGTTTAACACTGTGGCTTGTGACCTAGACGAAAGGATACGTTTCGCGAAAAGATGGCACATATGCGCTTCTACGGTTGAACCGAACTCCAAGTTTGGCAACATCTTCCTCCAACTGAGAGTGGTAATTCTTTGCACTTGCGCAGTCTCCCTACAGAGAATAAGAAACATGTCACTAAGGGTGCGTTCACAATGAATCTGTCGTACTATAGTTGCTGGGCACTTAATTGTATCCATCGTATTCGTAGTAATCACCAGCTTTTCTGTATTCTACTTTTAACGCGAGAGGAGGCGTGTTTAACTATTATTTTTATTTATTTATTTATTATTATTATTTATTAATTAATTTATTATAATTGTTATTATTATCTTTTTTTGCATTTAGTGAGAATCCCCGTGGAGTTCGTGCGCAGTAACTAGTAGGATGGATTAATTGTGAACGCACGCTAAGAATGTGTAGCTTTTTTTTTTTTATCAGAAGACTGGGAATGGTATATCCATGGTTATTTTTAAATAAATACAAATCGGCTTTCCAAAACAGTATGACATACCGGTATCTTGGTGGTGTAAGAGACTAATTTCGTACCAAGATGAAGCTAGTGTTGCAAATGATAAATACACACACTGGACAATAGAAGTGTCACCCCTACTGAACCAATACTTTGGGCGGAGATAAATGACTGTGGAATGATATGCTCCTGGTATCATTTTATTAACATCAAATTTCACAAAAAGACCAAAAATACAATTCCATGGTACAGCGCTTTTATACTCACTAGTCACATAATAAGTAGACTAGGCATTATAACTACTCAAGATCTACCTACATGTAATTTGTTTACTCTGATTCAGGGGGTGGCACTTCTATTGTCCATTGTGTGTATGACATTACTTAAAATATGTCATATTTAAATGATTTGTAATTCACGAGAGACCATTTATAACGCGACGGAGGGGTTAGTTACGTAAGAGGACGCACAGTGCTTCAGTAAATGAACATGAAAAATAAAGTTTACAAGGACATTAAGAAATATAGAAAGAACAACCAGTCTTTTTCATGGAGTACCTCACTCTGTAATTCACACCTTTTACCTTTAACGAAGATATACCTGAACTATTAACAGATCGCTTTTCAGTATGCCAGAATGTTATGCTAAATTTCCAGCATTAAATCGGAGGTCAAATATTATAAACTTGGTATTTAAAAATAAAAAAATATAAAATAAAATGGACTATTGAAATTACACAGGTTGAACTATGACAATACGCAAGGTAAGAACTTAATTAGCACCCACCCTTGCCAAAAGTTTTCCTCCAGGTTTAAGCAACTTCAGAGCCAGCTCCATCACCAAGTGAGTAGTTTTAAAACTGTACGCAAAACCTAAGAATTAGAATAAAATTCAAACCGAGATAAAATTGGGAAAAATATTATGCCATTCTAACCTCGCCATTTCGTTGATCAACAGAAGATTGAATTCGAGACCGTTGAAAACTCACCCACTTTGAGCAGCAAGACACAAACCTTAAGTCGATGGAGACAGAACTTTAGAAGAATTTCAGATTAGAGAACATGCGCTTTTGAATCTGATTATATTTTTGTTTATTGTTAAGATCTGGTTAATTAATACCTAATTAATCTATTCTCACCGTATTTGTTTTCTATATCTACTGCGAATTCACTTATGTCATTGATGATATAGTCAAACTTCTTTTCCTGCTCTAGGCTTTCCTTCATCACTTGGATACCGTCACCAATTATGATCTATAAACAGTCAATTGAAGGCGGCCTAAAAACTCACGAGTAAGGTATTCGTATACGTATCAGAAAATAAAAAAGTCTATTAGATTTCTTTGACAAATTCCCATTAATTGTCCACACACGTTGGTGATACCCTTTATAGTAGCCCTATTGTGTAATTATGAATTCAGCATTAAGCCACAACGACACAGACACAAGTAGATGTATGCATGGCAGGTGATAGTTTTGTTTCTCACATTGGTTTTATTTTTCACATTAGCCTGGATGCTACACTTACCTTATAGTTGGGCCCCTCAAAATTATCCATGCTGTCACCACATACGCTTCGCAAGTGAGTACGACACGTTTTAATCACCTCTTCATCAACCTAACATCGTGAATACAACTTATACTTGAACATATATTGAATGACAATTTATATAATTTATAAATCATTTCAAACAAACATGAGTGCCATTTGCTTTATTCAGAACTAGGGTCATCAAAATAATAATTTACATAGCAAGAGAGTATTTTCATTTAATCTTATAACAAGCTTGCTCGTCATGATTAAGATGGTAATCTAACTGACAAACTAGTCATGGGCATTCACTTTCGTGATGAACACAGTATCAACTTTTTTGTCGTAATTATTTAACAGCTGACAGTTCATTGGAAACTTGTTCACTTACCTCGGCCATGGTAACATACTTTGGATTATCCTTCAACAACTCGTGCAGGATTCCTCCGTCCCCTCCTCCCAAAATCAGAATCTCTTTCCCTTCATAGTTTTCACGCTTTGTCGTTCCCAGGCCTAGTAAGGTCTGTGTGTAGATTGAGTCACTCTCACCAATACCTTGAAATTAGACAACTGGACACATTTCACACATTCTGTAACAGTTTTATTATGAAAACATAGAATAAATAATATGGCTTTCCGTAATCAGAGATAGAGACATTTCAGGCTTTTAAAGTTCACTGATAATTACATGCATGTATCATTGGCTTTTTGTTTTAAATGACTGAGTAAGCTGAAATATCGATCTATACTACCGGTGTGACAGGAATAGTCGTTCCCTAGGAACCATAGGGCCTATATATAGTCTGTTCCCCATTACTTTGTACAGATCACATTCGCCCCATATACATGTACATATTACTAACCCCAATATTCCGACTATATAGCCTGACTATGGGACCCTGGACTTCCCGTCAGAACGGCATTCACTAAAATCCACCAAGAAAATATTTTCATCAATAGGGCCTGTAGAGTTATCTGTCCAATCTTAAATATATAGCTATTGGAAACACGGTGCTCGTATAGCGTACTTTCTGTCATCTATGTTTATAAAATATCTAAAATATTATAAAACATTGTTTATAGACTTCATACTTGTAGGCCAAGCGTCCCCGTGGTTTTTAACACTACAGGAAGCTTTGTTGGAGACATTTTTAATATTATGACAGCTGTTTCTTACAGACATCAACTTACTGACATCGTCATCCAGGACCAAAACATTCCCAAGCTCTCTGGAGTGCATGATCTTGATATTCTGCCAGGAAGAGTTGGTCTCATAAACAACTTTATCATAGTCTGGCTCGACCAGTCTTTCATCTGCTGTAACATAATAAGGCCACGCCTTACCACCACGACGAACGGGGGTATACAGGCTGAAAAGTCAAAAGTGATATTTTATATATTCTGCTCATTTTTGTTGTCGGTTTCCCTTTATGCCGTAGTGTGAAAAATCTAAAGATCGGGTCATAGCTTTGTTGCATTGCGATTATCCTTTACTGAAATATAGTGAATAAAAGCCTTATTCGTAACACAGCAAACAGGAATTTTTCTTATCTATCCACCTACCAGTGTAAAAATTCCACCTGAGATCCAAACTGATCTTTTATTTTTCGTTTTAACTCCTTGATAGCCTATACAAATTAAACAAAAAAAATAAAATAAATAGATAAAATAAAATTGATATTAGAATTACTAGAAATAAAAGTTTTTATACAAACAACTCTGGTCTTGAATTAAACGGGCATCTCTGAAATATTTTAAGACATTTGAAAAAATGTCACGCACAGAAACATACATACATGTATGCATATATACACCGAATACATGCACGACCACAACCATCCGTATGGCTTATACGGGTATATACATGTAGGCCTATACTCATACAGGCTGTCAGACATTAAAAATTTTACCAACATTTTTGGTAACTTCACGTAATGTCTTTGTTTATTGTTTGTCATTCTTCATAATACGTAAAGTCTAAAGAGGTCAAGTCATCTTGTTAGTTAATATGATTAAGAAGTTAAGAATCCTTTGACTTGGTTTGAGATTAAAGAGTGAAAATGCGTTATCCAACCTAAAATTATACAACGGTGTCCGTATTTCGTGCCTGTTTGTAATTTTTACTCATTGCTAAATTTGTACGGTTCCAGACAAGGCGGCTCCTTCAGCGAACGGCATGTCCGTCATGTCTTGACTCTGCTATTCATTTTCAAAACATTAGCTGTAAATCACATGCCCTTCGCTCGTCATCACCATCTTACTTAATTGGAAACCGTGAAAGTGTGCTAATTATAGGTGAGAGTCCACTATAAAATTTCAGTCTTTCGGTGCGAATTCCTTACCTCCATATTATATTTACCCATGCTCCATTCATACTCATCACCCTTGCCATAGTGTTGAACATCAAGCGTAACAAGTCCAGTGAAGTATATTCTCAAGGTGGCATGACTGCAAAATTAAATTAAATAACTATCTCTTCAAATTTTCTTACGAATTAATAGAACGTAACTCTAGTCAAGTAGATTACCTTCCTTCACGAAACAAAGTATACAAAATATTTGATTATTTATAAATGATTTAGGAAAAGTGTTTCACAGCAATGGTTGCCAAATACACGAAACATCTTAATCCCAATACCAACTAATAAAATATAGTAAGAAATATGCGTGTTAAAAAAAATCAGAGGGCATTGGGAACAAGTTGATCTGCTAATGAGCTTAATTTTCACTGTTAATTAATAAGGTACGTTTTTTATATTATAGGAGTTAGCTTGCACTGGAAAAATATTTTTAAAATTCCTGGATCCAGACGGTGATCCGGATCACCACCAAAGTCCAATCACTTTAAAATTCTGACTTTTCCTGAAAATTTCAACAAAATCCATCCATAAATGTTTGAGTTTATTTTCACTTCTCATAGTTTTCGGGTCATGCCTTCTCACCTTCCCGATGTCCCAGTGAAGATGAAAAGTTTGTCTTGATCTACCTGTAACTGAGTGGGCTCTGAGGAAAGTGCACCCAAAGTCAGTTCTCCAATTTTCTTCAAACTGACTAGGAAAGCTTTATTTAAAACACAAAATCAAAGAATAGTTTATTTTTTGCAGGACGCAATTTTCCTGCAATGTAATTGGCAGTGTTTTTTTTTTTTTTTTTTTTTTTTTGTAACAAAAATATCATCAAATTCAGTATCATGCTTGAAATATAAATGCTAGTTCAAATTGAATTTGTTCGAAACAAAAATTGAACATTGCGTACTTAAACAGTTTGCGTATAAATAATCAATTTGTAGCACCCCCATCAGTACTCTCTATCCACAGGGTGCACAAGGGTGCAATTTTTGTATTGCATACTTAAATTTTGGATACTATGGGACCATTCCTAGACCCTATCGTACTAACTGTGGACGACGATTTATCTCCAAGGTTATTCTCGCTAAATTGCAATCAACTTAAGCGGCTTAGATGTCTGGCACACCCACTGAAGCTGCTAGAGGGTAATTAACTATCGTTTAGCAGCTTCAGTAGGCTTGCCAGACATTTAGCGAGAAACCCTTGGACGTGGATCGATCCTCTTAGATCGATCTAGGTATATAGATTGTCTATTTTAGAAGCCCCTGATATTAGAGGGTACCACATCAGTACAGCAGTGATTAGGGACGCAATAAAACTGATTATTCAGACTTGATTCTTTAGGGCTGTCTGAAATACAAATTAGTTCAGACTGCTCTATTCAACTATTTTTATCCTCTCTACATAAAATAATAGCCGACGTATAAAAAATCAATTTGAATCGTCAGCATTGGAATTCGAGGCAAGTAGCAATAGTGTCCTTTTTACCTGGGTCGCTAACGTAGCTGGCTGTCACTTTGAAGCACATGATGATCGTGTTGGCAGTCATGTTTTCGAGTAGCAGAAAACCCAAACTCCAAAGTGTGGTGCTTTTTCTGTCTCGAGAAAAAGTTATCTCTGCAGCAGCATCAACATGATTTGCAGTTAAATACTCTACTCTGTCTGAGTGTCTCTGCTTAGACAAAGGTTTCTTGGCATAAATTCTGACAAGATTTGCCAATGTTTCATTGATGTGTCATATCAACCATTTTGTTTTGACTATATCACAGTTCTAGTGTGGGAAAAATCACACGGAGAAGACAACATTATAAGTTTAACACGGGCCTTAATAAGAATTGCTCCTGTAACGCCCGATGGAAGAACTGAGGGAGGCTGGATTGCACATAGAAGAATAAAACACATATCCCATTTAATGGGGCCTCCTGTTGAAATAACAAACAATTTTGTACTCTGAATTTTTTTCACAAATCCGACAAAATTTGTTACCTGAAATCATCAAGATACATCAAAGGGAGAAAAAGATAGGCCTACGAGAGTTGTAGGCCTAGTGTGTACGCGTGCGTGGGTATGCCTTTTTTTAACATTTTTGTAAATGGCCTTACAGGGCCTTTATGGGTGCCTCCATCAAACAAAACTAAAAAATATTTAAAACCAAAGTTAACGGGTTCCATTTCTCCAGATTTGTCTTTTGCTAAGGAAAAGGCACGGAAAAAAACTGCCATATGCGGCATGTCAGCGTGCCTAGAGTCACTTTTGCACGTGTATAAACACAATGTTTATATATCATTGCGGTAACTATCAAACTTGTGAATGAAATGAGGAATGATTACAGTTATGGATAAATATTTGGAAGTATCCGTCAGCTTAAGTTTTAGGTGCGTGTGGTGTACAGGCGAGAGGTCTATTATTTGGGTTATCTTGTTTGTGCTGACATCTACAGAACAAGTAATGAAAGCAGTGTATCAGTTATTTCCTATCTTTTCTTCACGAAGAGCACGTCTTGCCCTGCTTGCTGATTTCCCTTTCTTTCTAAAAGTTGTCTTACTTATCTGTCAAGATGGTGAACGTCATGAAAGGCGTACTAGTAGAATGGTAAGTGTAATGTAACCTAAAAGATTCACATTTAAAACAACTGATGGTGCGGATTGTATCAGTACTGAAGTAGACTAGCAGTAGAGCCTAGAGATCACACGTGATTTCTTTTTCTTATTAAACTGGAGACTTGAAATTTGGTACACAGACAGGACAATATCTGAGTATGAATAAACCGTAATTTTTTTAGCTATCCCAATTAGACCAAAAGTTATTCTAGTTTTAGTTCCACCATATCTGTCATTTTATTCAGCCACCACATTCAAAAATGAGTCACCACTTGATTCTCTCCCCTAAATGATGCCAAAGGATCTTCAAATTTGCCACACAATAAGTAAGGGAGTTAGGCATGAACACACATGCTGCTTTGGTTTTTCCAAGCCGAGTAATGTTCATGCAAATTAAGCAGGCAAAGTGAATGAATTTTGGGCCACAGAAGCATGCAATATTGAAAACACTACTAGTAGTTCAAATTGATACAATGTTTCTTCCAAAGCAAATGCAATAGAACTTGACCTCCTAACATTAGCTGAATGGGGGGCAAGAGGGGGAGGGAGGTAACAGAAAATCACAAAATAAACAATGCCCCCAATTTTCTCGGAAATCTGACATGCTGGTGAAAAACAATTCCATATATTTTGTCTTGGCACCCTTTGCTGAAGAAAATTATAATTTAAGGATTTGCCAACCTCATAAGTCAACCACCATACATACTTTAATAAAGAACTGGATAGATATATTGAAAAAAAAAAAAAAGAAAAAAAAAACAACTGTGATCATATATGTATAAGTTTTTATAATTAATTTAGTAAATTAACTTTTGTAAATACTAAATTAATTTATAATACTCACACCAGAAAAGAATGATGTGAGACAAGCACATATTGCCTCTGTGCAGTTGAAGTCTAAAATGGTCTTAGATATATGGGTACAGGCAACTTACCAGTACATGTACATGAAAGCCTTCCTTTCCAGCTTTTTGAAAACCTGTATTGGATTTCTGCCTCTGCATGATAACTTGGGAAGAATATTTAAAACTTTTCATCATTCTTTATCCTGAATGGCATGTAAATGTGACAAGAGCTTTTGAATATTTGAACAGCTGGTGCTTGTTTTTGTGCACATAGAAAGAGGACTCGATTCTGAAACAGTACCCGATAAATAGTGCAGATTTTGCCTAGGATGTGCACATTGAAGTCCTTGGGTGTGCCAATAATTTCATGTTTGTTCCAACTTAAACCATATTAGTAACACTGTTTTTCTCAATATTTCAGTGATCCAGCAATGAAACAGTTTCTTCTTCAGCTGGATGAGAACAATGATCTTGGAAGAAAGTTTGTAATCCAGGATCTAGATGAGACCCACCTCTTCCTCTCAGCAGATATTATACCATTGTTACAGGACAGGATAGATGACCTGATGGACAGACTCTCTTTTCCCGTTACTAAAATGGAGTGACTGTAAAGTTTTGCTGTCACAATTGAGGTGATGCCTCTAGGGGACAGTCAGCTGTCACTGTCATGTTGACCTAGACCTAGATATCAAGGTCATTAAGCTGATGGACAGCTGGTACAGTTACAGGAGTGATAAATGTGATGGGTAAAACTGTCCATTGTTATATGCTGAAGGATGGCCTTTGGATTTTATTAACAGCGGAAAAACTATGTTACATCAGCTGCTTCTTTAGTCTCTCATTCTCACATGTTCACCAGGAATCCCAACAACCACAATTATTGTGACTGGTATACATCTTACATACATGTAGCAATGGCAGAGTACACAGCATTCATTTTTTTTGGGAAAATATGCAATGTCACATCTGAAGCAAGTGACTTTGACAGTTGTCACACATGAAGGTGACACTGACGTAATTGAGACCTTTCATATCTTGTAATCACAGTCACATGGATAGAGTTCAGTAGGATAGGTAAAGTTACAGTGACTTAAGATAACATATATAATGTATTACCACAGAGGCTATGGTGACAGTCACAGCAGGATAAGAAATAGCTAATGGTATATGGATCTAATAATCATATATATTTTTTTGCTTTCCTTCCAAAATATAAATATATTTCTGAATAAAATGGTGTTATTTAAATTATGTACTTTGTAATCTTTTTGAGTACTATACAGACTCGAGTGCCTGGCAGTGTTAACAAATGCTGCAATGGTACTTCTACACATGTATTGCTCATCGCTATTACTTGCTTTACTTTTGCTGGGACATTTTATCATTTAAAGATGTGAAGTAACTGAGTACTTATGTCATATCATTGAAATCATGCCACTGCCAATCAAATACTCCACAGTGTTTAAATAATACAATATAAGAAAATATCCCAGTACCCCAGGTTTATTACATTATTTCCCAAAAAATGATGTGTTTGCTTGCTTTCTTTGCCTTATGGACTGTTGAAAGAAAAAAGGTCAAGTGTACAACAATAAAGTAGAAAAAAGTGCAATTTTTAATACTTTTTTCTGCTGCCCTAGAGATAAACTTAGGTTGGTTATTTGGAATGTGGATTTTATTTGTATTTTGTTAAAAAATGGTACTTATAAATTTATATACGTTACTGGGAACTTACTCTTGCTTCATGTCTTTGATTACAGCATCCATTAAAGAATCTGTACAGCAAATAACGTGTCTTATCCGTTCCTGTTATTTTCTGGATTTAAGCCAGATGAAGCAATTCTAAGTGGATGCATTTAATGTAACAAAGACATAAAGTTTGTGCTCGGATTTGGTCCATGGTGGGCCGCTCTTTATTTTGAATAAAACCCTGTGAATTTGTCTTTAAGGACGTTACTGCCAATAATAGCACCTGTATTCCAACTTAAAAACAAATAACTACATGTACCCTGTATAAAGTACTGATTTGTGGAGTTCCAAAAGCGCCTGTAGAGCCGCATTTTTCACGCCCCTTTTAAGTTTCTCCGGAACTCCAAAATACATTTCGTTATCACATTCGTTCTTCGATCATTACGTTCAATTTATTATTTAAAACTTCCATCAAGCAATCTTTACATTAAACAATTTTGTAGTTTGTCAGAAACTCTATAATGCTTTACAATCTTCCGCCATCGCATTATTTTTTGGGCCTGTTATTCATTTTATTATCTATCTCCTATTAAACAATCTTTACTGCATGTTTAGATGAACAAAACGTTTTATTCGCCCTACTCCAAAAATATATATAGTTTGTCAGGAACTCCAAAACGTGGTGACAATTTTCCGTGGTCGATATTTGTTTTTCCGTCATGTCTTTCATTCTATTGTTTAAAACTTCCATTAAGCATGCAATCCTTACAGCAAACAATTTTATAGTTTGTCAGCAACTCTAAAAACATATAAATAGTTTGCCAGGAACTCCAAAAAGTGGTGATAATCTTCCGTTATCGTTATTTGTTTTTCATTCCCGACTTTTCTTACAGCCAATTCTTACAGCAATCAATTTTATTGTTTGCGATAAAAAAACCAAACGCGTTGGCAATCTTCCGTTATTGTAATTTTTCTTTGGCCTTACGGTGACTGCAGTTTTGCTAACAAATGTGCTGCTTCTTGATCGATTCCCTTTTCAATTTCATTTTTATTATGTACAGACACAGATTTGTCTGTTCATACAGCCGTCACCTCCGTCTGTCGTTGGCGTTGTGCACTTTCAGCGATTACACGATAAGCGGAAATCATTTCACCTTTTGTATTCAGACTAATGGAACAAATGAATATTCATAAAATACAGGTGAAGTTCGAAAATCGGCATGATCGGGCAATTTTTTTCAAAAGTTATTCTATTTTTTTTCGCTTTTTTCAACATATTTTATCCACTATTATAGGGCCTATAGAAAACCAAGTCGGATTAAATAATTTTTCTGGAAGTTTCACCACCACCACAAATGCGTCCAGACCCCCCCCTCCCCCCCCCCAGGTAATCGGTTATTCATCTATTATTCAGCACGGATCCCTGACAGCTGCACAGATGCATGTTCGATTGAAGTTTTTGATTCATTGACAAACAGAAACAGCGGAACAAGGGTATGCTAAATAAATTTATGTTGTTATGTAAACAAGCGTTTTTTTTCTAAATATCGATCTGTTTTACCAATTTCTGTGTATATAAAGTAAACAAACGTCTCTGGTGAATCCATCAGTTCCGACAAGTAAGCCCCGCAGACCGGAGCGTTAAAATGCTGGTTGACTACCATTCAATCGTTGTTGTCAGCTTAATTAGTAAGTAATGATAAGTATTAGAAAGGTTTACGGGGCGAAGTATGGTTATTGTTGTTTCTGGATTGTATCAAAGGGCGTCGCTTAATTCAGATATAATAATTGTTTTAAAAAGTAATGGCTTTTATTAAAATGGAACTTTGGACATTTGGATATCAATTTTTGCACCAATCAGATGCCAAAATTATTTGTTAACCGCAATCTGTAAACTGTAAAAAATAGCTATTGTGCATGCTATTTTCAATAAGGCCCTGGCAAAACAATAGGTTTTTTTAACATGGTCGAGAAGTCTGAAAAGAGCGCAATAATAAGATTTTTTTTTGTCCATTTTAGTTTTGTAGTTTGTAAAAAATGTTTCTTCAGTGCGGGATAATATGAGTAGTTATTTTGTATTACTTTTAATGGAGATGGCTAGTAGTCCTTAAACTGTCATACAAGATTACTTAAAAACAAGTCTACTTTTACAAACGCTATCAATACTAACTCCTTTTTTCCAGGCGTTATCACCGCCTCCGACCAATATCTACAAAATGCCGATTTACCTACTTTATTCCACGAAATCAGCACAACCAGGCAGGAGTGTTTTGCTGAATGTACTAAATTAAAACCGGCTGGACCTCATGGCTTTGAATGTCTCCAGGCTAAATATGAGTCTGCGCGAAGTGTGTGTGTCCTTTTCTTAGGTAAGTTTTCTTATTTACATTAACCGCATGGAAATGAACATAAATTTTGAAAGCTCAGAATTATTACAATTACTTCGTGTTTTCCATTAATGTGTTGTAGAATAGGAAAATTTAAGACCACATATACGTACAGTAAGTGGTTTTAATTTAAGTTCGTCTCTCCTTTTGTTTTACTTCGAGCATTAGAGGTTTAAGATATCAATATGCCCCAGAAATCAGAAAGCTCTATACCCTAGAACAAAGGCAGTGCACACTTTATTAGGGATTTCATTGTAAAATTTAGAATAGTGATCAACCAGGCCATTTATTGCATGAAGGAAAGGCAAGAGGGAACAACAAATTAAAAATTCCAATAGCTAAGACTGATATATTTTATGAATTGCTGTCTTTTATAATTTTTACATCCCGTTAACCTTTTTGGGTGTTTTAGAAACAATAAAGTTTAGATATTTTACAACTTACCTAAGAGAATTTAAGTTCCAACAGTCAAAACTAAACTTTTATTAACAGTTAATTTATAACTCCCTTTTAGAATATTTATTAAGAACCATTTAGTTATAAGCTCATAACTACCCGTTAAGTTAATTTTTATTTGCTTTGATCATCGTACAAATTCAACCTTTGGGTAGATATTTTACTAAATAAATTGTTAGGTACAATACGTGCCAGTTTTTGAATTCTCAAATTTCATCACAACGCACTCTTATGAAAACTGGTGAAAAATGGTTGTAATATTTAGGCAGAACATGAATTGCTGAATTTGAAGAAAAGAAATATAACATATTATTAATGCTGAAGATTTTCATCTGTTTACTGAAATGTGTATTTTCATCTCAATTCAAATTTTCCTGTTTAAATCATATTTTCCATTGGTCAAAATATTTTCGTGTAAAAATAATAAAAGATAGGAAATTTGGAGAGGAAACTTGCATCTCATTGACACGCATAGACCTAAAATGAAAATCACAATGAAATAACGATGAACACAAAGCGTCCAAAGTCAAAACACTTTCTACCTGAATTATTTATTTTGTTATGCAGATTGACAAATACTTAGTTTTTCAACCGATTTTGTTTCATACATGGGAAAAGTTCAAGATCCAACTCTTTGTAATAAAGACCTATAAGGCCGTGGCTTGTGTGTTTGAATGAATCACTGGCCTTATGCTTCTGTCAAATGTCTCGCATCCTCAGTTCCTCAGTTGGAGGATTGTTATTTCAATATGTTAAAAAAACATCCCTATCTTTATTACTGTTGACTCAATCGAGTACAAGGTACCGCAGATCTGAATAATTGATGTAAGATTTGAAAAGAATGTTCTTTCATTTGCTATGATTGATTAGTTTGGCACTGATCCAAGGATAGGGAGTCTTTATAGAATTTTTCATGAATTCGGACTTACGCCGTACTTTCATTCAAGTTGGCTAGTGAATTGCAAAAGCTTATTGAAACATTTGGCAATCAATGAATCCTGTATGCTGTTTGTCACAAATCAGTTATCAGTACCTTGAAAATTGTATAATCTGCACATCCAAAATACTGTAATATATTTCAAAATGTCATTTTAAATATTAATGAAAATTTTGGTATCATTGCATGTAGATAAAAACGAGTGCGTGAACGGCACCAACCTGTGCCAAGAAACGTGTGTCAACACCGTCGGAAGCTACAGATGCATGGGCAGCAGCGGTCTGTTACTGGATCCAGATAGGATTCCCTGTAAGGACAGTCCTTTATTTCCTTTTGAAACTGCTTTTAAGTTACCATAAGATAATTTTTCTGTTCTATTGATCAACTTTTTGTGTACAGACACGACGTGTCTGTACATATAGCCAACTCCTGGGTCACCATCGTAATTGCCGTGCAATTTCTTCTGAGGCTGCATTCACAACAAAAGTTGATCCGCAGACTAAAAAATTTGTGGATTAAATATGGCTGATCCAGTTGAAAGCTTACCGCGTAATCCCTGCCTGGAATCTATTCAGTGTCTGTTTGGGGTTCATGCGGCAAGCTTCCAAGTAAGTCGGTCGTATTTGATCCGCGGATCTGTTAGTCCGTGGATCAACTTGTCCTGAATGCGCCCTGAGATAAGGCAATAAGCAGAAAATCTGTTGACCTATTGTCTTTCAACTGACAGAGCTTATGAATATTAATAAAATACAGATCGAATTCGACTTTATTAGTCATGTTTTGTGATGATCAAATTTTTAAAAATGGTCGTGAATAGGTGCTTTTGGGCATTGTGTAATATTGCATCAAAATTTTCAAAAACCCCAAATGGGCACTTGGGCGTTATTTTCTGCTTTATGTCTGTACACTTAACAGCTTTGCTGCTTTGTTTCAGTAAGAGGAAATATGTAGGTTGATAGCTCCTAAACTATGTTTAACTACATGTATATGCAATCAGGTATTGGGAATTTAAGATCTTTAATTGTGCTGATTTATTTCGGTTCAGAATGCGTTAAATATCTTTAATTCAGAACTCCAGTAAGTCCCACATAGTTAGAAACCTAGTAACTCGAATAAACTTTTATTTTGGTCACATCTTTTTTTTTTTTTTCTTAGCAACGTTTGGTGGTGGGACATTCACAAACCTTGGCACTACGGGAAGGGATGGGCCTACTTCGGTGGGCTCTCATTATGACGGTACAGACCTTCAGGGGCTGGTGACAGTGACCAACGGGACCCAGTACATAACCATACCGTCCAATGGTACTTACAGAATAGAGGCTGCAGGTAAGTGGACGATACACACTAAGGAGTAACTTTGGTAGAAGTCATGACGCAGCAAACACAAAACGTTATAATAATGCTACCATAACGTTTATATAACCAATTAAACGTTTATAAAAACGTTATGGAAAGGTTAAGGTAACGTTATAAAACATTCCGTGCTTGCTGGGGAGTCACTTTCGACGGTGCTGATATTAAGCAGAAATATAGTATTTATATGTCGGAACAGCACTGTTTTTTGTCTGGTAAGATAAAATTCAGATTTTGTGCACGGTTTAGCGATTATTCCAACAATTGTCATGTGAAAAATTCTTCAGGTGCTGCTGGCGGATGTGACAGCAGTGGGTGTACATATCGAAGCTACGGCGCATATGTGGTTGGAGACTTCACGCTTTATGCAGGTAAGTGTGTGTGTGTGTGTGTGTGTGTGTGTGTGTGTGTGTGTTTGGGCGTGTTTGTGTAAATGGGGATGTCACGAATTATGTTAAACGAAATATTGTTGGATTTACCTTTGTGCACGATTTGAGGGTGTACGAGCCGTACAGCTCAACAGATAATTGCACCACTAGCGTGAGCGCTGGGAATACACGTGGTTTTATCCTTGACCCGTCTCGTCCGACGGCTCACGCGAATTCACCGCATGTCGGCGGATTCACGTTACCGTCACAGCATCTCCTCTTAGACTTGTGTCCTCATCTTATGGAATTAAGTCACATATAATCTCAAATTTTAATAAACTTTTTCAGTCTTTACCTTGAAGTTTCCCATGTGCTGCCTGAGTTACTGGTCAATAGGTACATTTTCACGGGTGACAGTGTGTCAGCCATTATATGCCAAAACTGAAAACCATTTATAGTTCTTTTAACTAATCCAGCTGCTTTTACATACCCAGGAGGCAGCATTGCCCTTCTGACCATCTAATGCCTTCTTGAAAAAAAAATGAAATTAATATTATATGTAAGGAAGCATAACCAAAAACATCTAACAGTACCTCCAGCAGTAAGCAGACAAAGCCTCGCAAGCCTGCATTACTCTTAGACCACATTCCCACAGACGCCTTAAATTCAATCTACGTAAACCTATCCAACTCTGCGGGGACTCTTGCTGAGTGCAACCCTCTTTACTTTGAGTTAACTTAATGACACGCCTTCTCCTTGAGAAGAAAACAAAAGCTTATGATAAGTGTTTTTACGAGTGCATTGGATACAAGAGGCGTGTCATTCAGTTAAGCTGATTGCACTCAGAGAGAGTCCCCGCAGAGTAGGATCGATATACGTAGACCGATGGTGTCTATAGGAATGGGGCCTTACTGATTCTTGACCAACGCCTATTTTACAGGTGACCAGCTAAAGATTCTAGTAGGACAAATGGGCGGTGAGAATTCTCATTCTTCCTCTGGCGGTGGTGGCGGCACATTCCTGACGTACGACGATAACACGCCTATCATCATAGCTGGTGGCGGGGGAGGTATTGAAGGGGCTACTAAGCGGCGAGCAGCGTGTGGCGGCACTACAAATACTACTGGGAACAGCGGTTACAGTAGCAGTACGATTTGGCCTGGTGGTTCTAATGGAGAGGGCGCTTCAACTGCAGACACCAGTAATTCAGGTGGCGGCGGCGGTGGCCTGCTGACAAACGGGCGCAGTAGCACTGAGTTTGGTGGATCCTACGGTACGGGCGGTGAAGGTGGATTCGCTTTTGTAAATGGAGGTACTGGTGGCAGGCCGAAATCATATCTAGGCTGGGGAGGGTTCGGTGGTGGGGCGGGGGCGTATGGTTTTGGCGGAGGGGCGGGGGGCGGAGGCGGTTACTCGGGTGGAGCTAGCGGAGATAATTCCGTAAATTCGTGCGGTGGAGGAGGGGGCTCGTACAACGCCGGAGACAACGCCTCCGGTCAAGACGATTACAACAACGGCCACGGATATTTGATTATTACAAGAATATAATCCAGATATTTGATAACATATATGACCAGATTATAATCCAGATATTTGATTACATGTATGACCAGACTACAATCTAGATATTGTATAATGATGAAATTATTATCCACAGACTAATACGAAGCCTTAATTGGTGATTAAAACGTCACACCTGCCGCAGTAAGGTTTAAAATGACAAGTTATGAATAATTAATATTTTATCGCCTACGGGAAAGACAAAGAGAGCGGAATATGGCGTTTTAAAAATAAGTATTTTACTTTTACTTTATATTGTCATTTTTATGTGATAGTTTTAAAGGAACGTTGTGTGCGTTAGCATTTCTGCATTTTACTTAATTCATACCTGTAGAGTCTGGAAAGCGTCTTCTTTAATGGAAATTAAAATGTATGGATTTAAATTGTGTTTAAATAAGATGACCGGTATGAATCATTAAATGGAGTAATGATATTATGCTGCTTAATATTTTGTGTCTTGTCAGTTGACAAGGAAAAGGTGTAATTTTATAACGGTCACTTGGAATGCGACAGGTTGGTGTGCATTCACATATACTTAAACCACCTCGAACTTTAAAATCTTGAATCATGCTGTAAACTGTGAATTATCTATAGTTCGTAAACTGCTGTACTAGTAGCTGAGGAGTTTTGTAGGCAGGGTCTAAAATTGATTCGCAACATATTGACTATTTTACAGAAAATTTGTGCAGAAATTGGCGCTTATTTGGGCATAAAACCCCATTCAGATAGGGTGCATTCAGATAGACCAATTGTAATAGCTGGGTCGGTCCAACTTTGAGGAGGATAATCTCTAAATACAATCAGCGTAAAAGTCTGCACCCCCCTCGGGCAGTAAGGGGGTAATTAACACGGAAGTTAGGTTAAATTAAAATTTCAATTCTGCCTCGCACAAATTAAAATCTGGCTGGTTTTCAATTTGGTCTGTGGTAGGCTACTAACACTACATTAATCTTTTTCACAAAATGTGCTACTGTCACATCTAACGCATTCTTTCTGTTGCAACGGCCAAGTTATAACTTCTTGCACACGTGAGACACGTGAAGGTGGCACTGATGTAAATGAGACATAGTCATATCTTGCAGTCACTGTCAGGTGCATAGACTAAGTAAAATAAATTACAAGCCACCATATACACTCGACCTACTAAGTTCGGAAATATCGTTATCTGAATAATTATTAAATAAGCATATGTGCTAAGGTAAGGATGTTAACCAAATATTGATGAATAATGCAACCACTATTCGTTACTTTTTTACATAAGCTAAAAAAAATTTCCCACTACATTACATACTAATTATTGATAATACTTTCATGTTTCCGAACATTTTGGATGAGTGAATATAATGCTACACAGACTTACAGTGAAGCATGACAACCACAGCAGGATAAGAAACGTAATGGATATGCATGTAATAATTTTGTAAAAATTATGTTATAATTTTGCTTCCCTTGTAGTACATGAATATGCTTCAGAATAAAATGGTGTTATTTAAATTATGTATTTTGTATTCTTTTGAATTACCATGCAGACTTGAATGTCAGTGTTGTTCTATTAGTGATCGTTATTACTTGTTTCATTTTGTTGGGTCCATTTTATCATTCAAAGATGTAGAGAAACCGAGAACTTATGTCAAATTATTGCATTCGTGCCACTAAACCCAACCAAATACCGCCACAGTGTTTTAAATGGTACAATTTAAAGAAATAACACTGTCACATCTAATGCAAGTAATATTATTTCCCGAAAGTAAATTTACACAGATATTTTCTGCTTGGTCTCTGTGTTTTATGGACTCTAGAGAGAAAAGGTTAAATTTACGACCAGAAGTTTAAAGAAAGTGCACTTCTAAATCATATTCCTGCTGCCCTGTAGAGATAAATTTCGGCTGGGTATTTGAAATGTAATTTTTTTTCGTGTGTTTTGAAAGAAACTTGAACTTACCCAATATACCTTATAAACGTTACAGGGCAAAAAGACCCCATTCCCATAGATATTTAGATCGATCTATCCCTTGTGGTGCACGCTCGGCTGACAGCAATTTAGCGTAAGCCCCCAGGGAGTAAGGTCGATCCAGATCGATCGATCTAAATCTCCGGGAATGCAGTCTTAATCTCACTTCATGTGTATCATTAAAGAAGATATCCTTTAGATGCTCAGATAATCCAAAGTCCGTTGACAATCTTCTGTTATCGTGTTCGTTTTTAAACCTGACGTAAATTTTATTATTTAAACTTCCATCAACCACAATCTTTGCAGCAAAAATTTTTATAGTTCGTCAGGAATTAAAAAGCGTTGGCAATCTTCCCGTTATCGTTATTTGTATTTCTGTCCCGATTTTCATTTATTATTTAAAACTTCCATTAAAAAGACAGCTAACAAATCATAGTTTGCCAGAAAATCCAAAGCAATCTTCCGTATTGTAATCTTTATTTGGTCCTGAAGGTGCCTGAAGTTCGGCTAACAAATATTCGACTTCAAGATCAATCCCCAATAAGATTTCATTTTCATTCAATAATGTGGTGAATAATTCCACTGCTCTGTACATTTTGGGTACCCAGGGAAATGTTCACAAGCATATGATAAAAAATTTACTATATGATATTCAACTGTACATTAAAATTTCATTTCTTGGTAAGTACCACTAGCCAGAATGTGATTAGAATTAACATTGGGGGATTGAATCAAGTATGCTTAAGTGACCTCTAAACATCGACCAGTCCAGTCACCAGCATCTCACGTTGTGAAGAGGGTCGTGTGGGGAATTTCATAATTTTCTATTATGATTTTGTGGAATGTTACGTTGTTGTGTTTCACCTTTACACACCGGCGCGAGTAGTTTGAGACATTAAAGGTTGGTACAAGTAAAATAACACAAATGTGTAAGAGAGTTGGTAACTGATAACTATAACTACTTTTTACAGCCATCAACCTGCATGTCAATCAAACATGTAGAACTTTTATAGTATCGTGCTGCCCCCCCTCCCTCCCCCCCCCCCCCCAACCATTTGTCCTGACGCCCGAGGTGCTCGGTAAATCATCTTTTATTCAGCAAGCATCCCCGACAGATGTATACTCACTCGAAGTATGATACAATGACAAACAGAAACAGCAAAATAAGTGTATGCTTAATAATGTTTTTCTTGTATCGATTTGTATTGCCTGTACCAACACTTCTGACATTTCATTATATATAACGTAGTCGATAGTCTCTAGGGAATCCGTCAGTTCCGTCATGTAGCCTACCTGTAGGCCCCGCAGGCCGGACCGTTAAGATGGCGGTTGACTACAATTTAATCATTGTTGTCAGTTTATTTGGTAAGTAATGGTAATAGTGTACATATGTAGACCTTTATTAAAAGGTAACTTTTGACATTTGGATACCACTTTCATTTGGATAAAATCATTTTTTAAACTACAGCAATCTACAAACTGTAAAAAATACTTTATGTGACATCCCATGAAGCCTTTGCAAAACCATGTCTGCAACAATGTGGACGAGAAGTGTGTATGTGACAAAATGAAAAATTTTCATCTTTTAGCTTAAGCAATTTGTAAGAATGTTTTTCAGTAATGATATAATACGAGACATGAATTTGAATTACTTCTAAAGAGGTCTTTCAAGTAGTCCCTAAACTGTCATACAAGATTACTTAAAAACAAATTTACTTTTGCAAACGGAATTAATCATAACAGGTGTTATCACCGCCGCCGACCAATATCTACAATATGCCGATCTACCCGCTATTTCCCACGAAATCAACACAACCAGGCAAGAGTGCTTTGCTGAATGTTCTAAATTCAAGCCGGTCGGTCCCCATGGCTTTGAATGTCTCCAGGCGAAATATGAGTCTGCACGAAATGTATGTGTCCTTTTACTAGGTAAGGCAACTTATTCACATTTTACCGCATGGATACGAGCATGAAATTTGAGCGTTTAAATTTATTACAATATCTTCGTGTTTCACACTTATTGATTGTGGATTAAGAAAAATTAGGACCACATTTACGAAGGTGTAGTTTTTAGTTTGTCTCTTCCTTTGTTTTACTCAGAGATTGTGAGGTTTTAGATATAAGTATGCCCTATAAATCACTAAGCTTGACAACTTAGAACAAAGACGAGGAACACTCTAGATGGTCTTTATAGACATTGGTTACAAATTTAGTAAAATTGTTGGTTTAACCTTTTTCATTTTTAAATTGGTATAAATAAAGCGTAAAAATATTGTCATGATGCGCTTCATTGCATGTACATGTAGATAAAAACGAGTGTTTGGACGGCACCCACCAGTGTCAAGAAACGTGTGTCAACACTGCCGGAAGTTACAGATGCGAGTGCGGCAGCGGCCTGTTGTTGGACTCAGACGGGTTTTCCTGCACCATCCGTACGTTATTTTCTTTTATTACTGTTTTAAGATTGTCGTTATCTCAAAATCTTTTGGTTTAAAATCAACAGGTTGAGAATTAAATTCAACGTGATCGGGCCATTTTTACAGCTATGCTTTTTTGAAGCATTATACTATATGCAGTACAGGTAACTTGTTTAATTAAGTGGGAAACCAGTTGACCTATTCAAACATACAGGAAATTAATTTTTAAAAAAGCATGTTTAGTTCGAAAAACAGCTTGATCGGACGATTAATCTTGAAAATACGCATTTTGTGAATTTTTTTCACGTTGGCATTTCAAAGCGAGGGTTGGAACTTTCATGAGCATAAATCGCTATGCTTCTTAAATTTTCTGACTAGCCATGTTATCTGTAGTTCAAAACTGAAAATTGGTGGGGATTTTGCTTTCGGCATTGTGAAATAGTGCACCAAAATTGCCATAAACCCCATTTTGGACACCATCGGCGTTATTTTCCACTTTATGTCTGTACATTTGACAACTTTGCTACATTGTTTCAGGCATTTTTGCTTTTATTTGCTTTTCAAGCGACCGTTAGAAGTGAGTAAGTATTGATTTCAAGACTTTTGCAAAAGAAAAAGATATCAATAACTTTGTCAGTATTTGATTTCAATCTGAAGCGGGGCACATCCCGCTATGCATGTCATCAAGAATGGTGTCATGTTGTATCTTTCTTAATCCTGTAGCGTTCGCTGGTGGGACATTCACAAACCTTGGTACCACTGGGAAGGATGGACCTACTTCGGTGGGCTCTCATTATGACGGGACAGATCTAGGGGGGCTGGTGACAGTGGCCAACGGAATCCAGTACATGACCATGCCGTCCAGTGGCACTTATAGAATAGAGGCTGCAGGCAAGTGGACAACACAGACATTATATTTTTGGTAAAAGTTTTGAGCCCCGTGTGGCAGTGCCGATGTTAAACAGGACTGTGACATTTACATGTCGGAGGAGGATTGTTTTTTTGTCGGGTAAAATGATATCCAGTTGTCATGAACGATTGAGGATTCTTTCCGACGATTGTCATACATGTGCTATAATTCTTTAGGTGCTGCTGGTGGATGTGACAGCAGTGGGTGTACATATCGAGGCTACGGCGCGTATGTGGTTGGAGACTTTACGTTTTATGCAGGTAAATGTGTATGTGTGTGTGTGTGTGTGTGTGAAATTGTCTATTCGTATATTTGAGGGTATCACGAAGCATGTTTGGCGAAGTCTTGTTAGGTTTGTTGTTGTGCGCGCGCGCTTCAGTAATGGGTGCACGGTAGGTTGGAAATTTGTGCCTTTTGGATTTTCTGCCGCTTTCTGGTTAACTTACGAAATTTAATATTACATATTAGTAAACATAGCAACAGTATCCCCAAAACAGCACCCCTAACAATAAGCAGTTAGCCCACTCTGCATTAATCTCACTAATTTTTGACCAACGGCTGTCTTACAGGTGACCAGATAAAGATTCTAGTCGGACAAATGGGCGGTGAGAATTCTCATTCCTCCTCAGGCGGTGGTGGCGGCACATTCCTGACGTACGCCGATAACACGCCTATTATCATAGCTGGTGGCGGGGGAGGTATTAAGGGGGCTTCAACGCGGCGGGCAACGTGTGGCGGCACTACAAGCACTACTGGGAACAGCTGCTACAGCGGAGGTACGATTTGGCCTGGTGGTTCAAACGGGGAGGGCGCTTCAACTGCGGACACCAGTAATTCAGGCGGCGGCGGCGGTGGCCTGCTGACCAACGGGCGCAGTAGCACCCAGTTTGGAGGATCCTCCGGTACGGGCGGTGAAGGTGGATTCGCGTTTGTTAACGGAGGTACTGGTGGGAGACCGAAATTTAACCAAGCCTGGGGAGGGTTTGGTGGTGGAGCGGGCGCACATGGTAACGCTGGAGGGAGCGGGGGGCGGAGGCGGTTACTCGGGTGGAGCTTGCGGAGATAATTCCGAAGATTCATGTGGTGGAGGAGGGGGCTCGTACAACGCTGGAGACAACCCCTCCGGTCAAAACGATTACAACAGCGGCCATGGATATTTGATCATGACCAGATTGTGACATAGATGTTTGATTATGACCAGATTATAATCCATATGATATTTGATTATGACCAGATTATAATCAACAGACCAACTCGTAGCCTGGGCGATAAAAACGTAACGCCTGCCTTTGTAAAGCCAAAAAAGATAAGTTATTCATGGTATCATTCCTACGGGAAAGAGAGTGAGAGAGCGTTTGCTAAAAAAAATTAAGAAAATTAAAGTGATTATGTACGGATTCAAATGTTTCTTTTAATTAATGTCGGATGACCACTGTGAAATATAAAATAGAAGAGCAATAATATTCTGATAATATTCGATATTTTGAGTCTTGTCGGTCGCCAAAGAAACGTCTATGAATATATGTATATTAAAAGACCAAATATCCGGAATTGAAATCTCAGTAGAGCATGATAAAAACAGACATGTTTGCAGGCAATACATTGTTTTTATTAAGCAAAACCGTTGTTATGCACCGTATATATTGAGGTTCTCTTCTACACTCACTGCGCACGGTTGCTCTTGTAGTGTACCGGTACACGTATTGTTGCGTTTTACTGATAGAAATAAAGCGCTGATGTGGAGAAATTGAGGGGCAACTAAAATCCATCTGAAGTGCATCTGTTCATACATTTTATTCATTTTTACTTTCAACACAAACACGTTTGCAATATGGATTTCATACCAGACCCTTTCGTTTGTATTCTTTTATAACTGCATATTAGGAGTATGACATCACCATGCCCAACCCAAGGTACTGCTATTTTATGCCCTTGTGGTATACGTGACAAATGAGAAAAGTTCGCTCCCACAGGAATTCTGTCAACTTGCGCTATGCAGTGTCAAATCTTGATGAACACACCTCTCCTGTGCATGTAGAAAGCGACAAGGACCCAGAACGCAGCACTCCAGAGGTCCAGGGCGAGACGGGCACCGTGGTTCTCGGGAATCTCAAAGCGAATGGGGAAGCTCCGAGAAAAAGCCGAGTGGCCCACATACAGAACTATGGCATTCATACCTGGGAATCAAAAGTCATTTGAAAAGAACAAAAGTAATTTTTAAATTAAAAGATGCTATGAATTTGGTTAATTACAATAAAACAAAGTAGCTTTCACAAGTTCAATTTCATTAGTAAGTTATTTGATTCCAACAAAACTTCCATCATGTTTTTATTTCTGTAGAATCGGCATTGGTATTGTAGCGAGAAATGTTTTTAAGGAGAAAACCGAGACTGGCTTCATGAATAATGTCACATAATTTTATTTCTTATTGTGACATTCATTGATATTCATTGATAAATGAAATAGAGAAAACTTTTATAGAAATGGTGTAATGCAGACTTTACCAGGATAGAAGAAGGGAGCCCCAGTCCAGATGTGGAACATATCAATAAGTATATAACACGCAGCCAGAAGTAGGTATGCCATTGCTGCCAGTGCCAGCACATAAGATACTGACCTAGGAGGTGTGATCAAATGTTACATATGAAATGGAATCATCTTTATTTAAAAAAATAGTGTTTTTGAGCATTTAATGTGTCTTATATTGTGGGCTACCTCAAATGTTCCTTGGGGGCATCTGTTGTGAATTCGAAAGGAGTTGCAAACAGATTTGCATTGACAAGATATTGAATGGTTATCCTTCCTTAACAATTTTAATGCTAAATATCTTGTAATCATATATCTACTATCAGTCACAGGCTTACTACAGTTTTAGACTCAACAGTGAAAAACATTTTAAAAGGATTTTAATTACATTCGATGCTTATTATGGCACTCTATGCCAATATAGATATGTCTTTCATTGAAGTGTGTCAAAAGCACAAAAGATGAGATAAGAATTAATGAAACTGAAAACTTTACCACAGATTCTTGTTGATGGGGACCCAGCCTTCATTTTTAGAGCCTTTACATAAAAGCAGTGCAAGTCCTCCCTGTAATAAACAGATCTGAATATCAAGGATTGATATAGATAAGTTGGGGCTATTTTAGTTTTGCGGATATGTGCTAAGAGGGAAAGAGTGACAAATTTAGAAGTAAGGTTTGATTTTGCTATTGTGATTTGTTTGTGAGTGTGGTTCATGCCATTGTGTTAGTTGGAATGGACATTACCGTTATCAGCGCACCAACAATCCAGTGAGCTACACGTTCCATGTGGGATTTGTAAACAAGAAGCACTTTGCCAGCCTGCAAAGTGATTGAGCAAGTTTTTTTGAAAAAATACTTTTGCATCAGTTATAATAAGCCAATCATTATTTAAAAGTTACGAATGATTTTTTTTTTTTTTGACAGTATATCCAGTACATGCTGGGACTATATTTTTTCAATAGTTGTCAACGTGTGAACAGTACTGAACAAATAAATGTCAGTGTGTTATATACATATTCTTACATGAAGTCCAAGGAAGCAGATAACAACAGAAGTGGCCGTCCCTAGAATTCCCTCTGGGTCAAATGGCAGGATGGTTTTATACATCTCCTGTAACCAGTAAGAAATAATATAGAAGAGGAATTAAAAAAGTATTTAGAGTAAGGGAAGCTTCAGTAATGTACACATAATGATATACTGAAAAAATATTCATTGATTCCAATCAAAGGATAAGTGGGATCAAACAAGAGTGTTGCTTTCACTAAGCATACCAAAGTCAATGTGGGTTGGGAAGGAGGGGTTGTCCAAATCAAAATGAGGGTAGGGAATACCCCCCCCCCTTAAGCACCAATTACCAAGATACGTTCAGGTCAATCACCAATCACCAAGAATCACGTTTCATGCAGAATATTGGGCTAAAATAATGCATCATACTCGAAAAATAAGGCTAATCACATGGAAAGCAATTGGTATTCCCTACCCTCTAAAATGGACTACCAAGCCATTACATCAGAACATCAGAATGCTCCAAATTTTACCACATATGGCTGCTAGGGTACTGTATACCAACTAATGATGAACCTGTACATACCTTACATGTGGGCCAGTTATATATACGCTCCGCCCCAAGAATCCACCTGTCTATATATCCTGCAATTCCTCCTGTACAGTTATAATACTTCCCACCATCAGCAAGGCCCCCAGGACCCTGGTAGCCTCTGAAATAAATGCCGACTTTTACCAGATTTACTTATAAGTCGCTCAATGTGCATTAGATCTTTATATTGCAAAAAAAAAAAAAAAAAAAGAAGAAGAAGAAGAAGAAAATGATAATAATGATACAGTCAGGTAATTTCAATGATTTTATTTTTATTTTATTAAAACTGTAAAAAAATATTATATTAAAATATCTTAACAAATTTTCCAGATGGATCATTGTGATTTTGTGAACAGTTTCAGATATTGTATTCCTTGGTGATTAAGGAAGCAAGCATTTTGAAATTTTCAGATTTTTTTTCTATATGAAGGACAAACTTTAACTGCATACCTCTAAAAGTGTGTACTGCAGTACCTGTTTCATATACCACATTAGATCCAAGTTATTGGTGACTGATACAATCTTAAACGATTTCATTAAACAAAAAAAAGCTTTAATTCTACTTCTACAAAGCACAAGATGTTTAGAAGTGATACTGTGTAAATGAAAAGATTGGAAAGTGTGTGGTGCAATAAAGGATTGTGTTAGCTGTGATGGTAGGATATAATGTTTTTTTGTATACATACACCTGTAGGTGTAACAATGTGCAGTAGGTCCATTTGGCTTTGTGATCACTTGTTTTGTTACATATAACAGTGTGCACAAGAGACTAATTATAGCAGTCTTCTTTGTGAGTTTTCAAAGGAATCATTGTATTGATTGTGCTATTGATGTGTTAGGTGTGATAGCACACATACATACATACATACATACATAAATACATACATACATTGGACAGTCTGAATCTGGCACCTTAACTCCCAGTGTTATTCCCAGATGCAAGGCAATGAATGCCAGGCAGATTAGCCACTCAGGCCAATATAACACCAGCTCGGTGATGTGGTACCAACATGGCTGCTTGAAAATGGCACAGAAAGTGTTATCATCTGCCTCCTTAAGTTACTTCATTAAAATATTTCTTTTATCATTAATTTTTAATATCTTATATTATATTATTAATGTAGCTATTATTCATTTCTTTGTTAACTGATAGTTTAAAAAAGGTTATAAGCCCTTTGAAGGGTTTAAAATAACAATAAAATATGATCACCCTTTTTGCTCTCCCTTCCTCTACCGAAGGATCCAACATGATGTTGGATCCAAGCTCTACTTTGACATTGCTGCTTGATGATGTCTCTATCTCATTAAGCTCATGAGAGGAACCATTCTAGAAAGAAAATAAAATTTTAAGTTGGACTTCTTACAAAATGAAAATGGTTTTCACTGTCAGGGGCGGATTTAGGGCGTCTTCTGGGTCTTCCGGAAGACAGTCAGATTTTCAAGTTTTCATTGGCGGGTATCCAATTTTTTCTGTCGGAAGAGATTATTTCAAGTAAAATACATGTATTATACAGTCTCCCTATATTAATACATTACTTAAGTAGCTGCAGGTCCAGATTGTCAGTGAAGGAGGTTGGGTAGAAGGGCATTCTCTCATTTTCCCCTCAAGCATTTAATACTCCATGAAGAATATGAAACATGGATTGTTCTGTAGGAAGCTGATAAACATTTGTTTTTTAGGGGGAGGGGGAGAGACTGAGGAAGGGCTCTGATGCTCACCACTTCTGGTTTGGAATTCATAAAATATTATCCTTATGGTTATGTTTACTGTCTAGGAAAAAAGATGGTACATTGCAGCCCATAATATGAAATCTAGTAAACACATGAAAAATAACTAGTAGAAATCAACACATCATTTCTAAATAATTTTTGATTTACATCATCTTCAAAATGTGAACTAATTCTTACCTCATCTTTACCAGTCTGCTTCTCTTTATTTTCACTTTTGTGATCCAATTTCTACAAACATATCATGAAAATATTTTCACAACGAATGGAAAAAAATATAGAGAATAGATTACATAAATTTGCTGTTAAGTACTGAATACACATCCTACATCTTTGATGTCCAGTTACAGGTTCGGATATTTTTTTTATTTAATTTTTTAGTTTTCAACCAGTGACAGTATCTTCTCCTTCAAAGCACAGAACAATTAGCCATGTAAATCATATTCATATTTGTCAATGAACATTTCTTCCCTATTCATGAGTTAAAGTAATCCTATCCCAGATTTTTGCCAAATTGAATTAAAAAAAAAAAAAAAAAAAAAAAAAATCATCCTACTCATAAATAATTGCTGATCCATCCCTGCACTTGGATTTAATGTCTTATACAATTTCTAATTAAATAATTTATTTCTAAATGACTGGCGACATCTAGCCTGCCGTGTCTTCGAGTACAAACCACAAAACCCTGCATTTGTGCAATATAAACAGTTTTATCCTATAAAGTCATAGCACAAAAAAGTAAAGGCCTACATGTAACTTTCAGATTTCCTAATTGCGTTATAACACTCATCGCCAATGAACCAGCACTTACTCTGGAGAAGACCATGTCAACCAAACCCACTACCAGGTAAGTGGCTGCAAACCTCTGCAGCACACCAGGGATGCGAATATTTTCAACTCTGGTCACTACAGTAAAAATCAATATAAATGAAATACTGTTCAAAGTTTATGCATGGTAAAACATAATCCCATTAAACAAGTATGCCATGTGTTTTACATCAGAGATTACAACAAGATATTAGAAGTTTTAAACAAAAGTCACACAATCTCTCATCACGATTCACAAATTGAAGAATATCAGGTGAAACTTTTGAAAATAAGTTCTTGACTACTCATATGTAATTCTTACCTGCCCACCATGTGTTTCCAACGATGCCCAAGAAGAACAAAGTTATGCTTCTGGTGACAATTTTCTTCAACTGCTTAACATAAGAAACTTCTTTTTTCTTGAGGGAGTGAAATGTCAGTGCCATTGCCGTTCCCATGATAAATACAAACCTTAGGGAATAATAAACATACGAGGGTAACTCCATCTTCATATGTGACTAATATGTGCGGTTACATTTAAACATCAAGCTAATCTTGCTCTACACTGCCTTTCAATTACACTAACATTAACAGGTAAATAAATAAAAATGACACTGACAAAAACAGGTTAAGTATTACACTAATGCATGTAATATGATTCTATATTCATTTATTATATCTATGTACATTCACTAAAATGAAAATCCTTGCTTTCAGTAGCTTTTTCAAACACGAAATAGCAGAATAGGCTACTCTCTGCTGCATCAACTAACATATCACCTCACACACTGCAACATTGTATCTACTTTACCACCAACGCTAAACAATGAAACATGGGCATCTTCACGACACATGGGCTTAACTATATTTACATTTGTGCACTATATCATAACATCAAAGCTAGCTATAATAGAATTAAGATAATTACAAAGTTATTTATTTACCATGGAAAGACGAGATCAGCAAAATTCAACCCGTGCCATATAGCATGTTCCAAAAACCAATATTTTCCGGCTCCAAAGTTCACAAATATCATCAGTGTGATAGATATTCTGAAAAAAAAAATAAGAATAACTTTTGATAGTTTATAGTCATTTTACACTAACAATGATGTATCTATGTGTTTACAGATCGAAGTCAATTTTAGATTTAACCGTTGTTCTAATTCTGCGTTTGCTTTGTATTTTACCGAGAATGCTTTTTAAAAAAGCTATGTATTACTACGCAGGATTATCATCAAGTGTTTCCGTCAATTTATTACAATACAAGAGATCGGAACTGGAGCGCAAAACACATAATTAGTATAGCATATCTAACACTTTCAGAAGTCTAACGTATAATCCCAATTTTTGCAATTACTGGAAAAGTAAACACCGTCATTCCACGTTGATATGAGATTAATACTTCTGTTTCATAGGTGCGTAAGTCGACAGAAAAATTGACTTCGGAATAATACAACTTATTTTTATGTATTGGCGTGGTATGTATTATATCTTTTAGCCTTATGCATGTTATGGGTGTTGTCGTTCGTATTTGGCAAATTTTACGGGTTAGGCAATTAAGCGACATTGCATTGTTCTACCGTCGCCTAATATATCGGAAGACGCAACTTTGTACTGAAACAGACTGAACAGTTTGTTCACGATTTTTCTCACTTTTGTGGCCAACGAATCCTTTCATTGCGGTGAGTGCTTTACGTTCTGGTTTGGGAGAATGTGAGAATGAAATTAAAATAAGTTTAAACTGTTCAGTTTGAACCATATTAAGTATACGGGTCCCAGAGATTAAAGAGTTTTTTTCTTTTTTTCATTGGGAAGAGGTAGTTTGGAAAAGGGGGGTGCAGAATGCTACCTCCCTACATCCCCCTACCGTGGACGCTTACCCCCTAAAGGTATCAAGAGAGATCAATCTGGTCTTTTGGGCGGCGCTTTTACCTTCTATCAGATCCGACACCTGAAAGATGTGTTTATATGACATACATCAATATATATAAATTAATATCAAATATTTAACATTAAATTTGAAAACTTGTCTTATTATTTGAATATGAAGGATTGTTGTATGTGCTCATAAAATAGATCACGGATTGTGTAAAGTTTTGTTTAACAGGATACATGTTACAACTACAATGCCCAATGCTTATTGTTAGTTTCATATTCAAGGAACGTTTTAAAAGAAATCTTTAACAGAATACGCTCACCTCCCTTTTTCTCAGTATTGTTTTTCTTATAAAGGGGCGAACACATTTTCTGAAATTCAAAGTTATTTCAAAATGTAATTCGAGAGATAAAATATAATTAAGTCTTCAATTTTCAGTAACAAAACTGGTCAACAAATGTCTACATTGTTTAACATGCAGACGCGCCGATCGAAATTTTTAACCCTTCCTTCTCCACTACGAAAAAAAAGGAAGAAAAAAGCAGTTATTTAAAAGCGCACACTGACATCCACCTACCTGTAAATCAAAAGTTTCAGGACTATCCACAATACTGCAAGTCCTACCAGAACGGCCAATGCAATGTAGATGGCTAGAACAGAGAACAGATCATTCCTATTATCAACACGTTGTCTTTTGCATCAAACAATTAAAGGTAAATGATGTGACCGTTTCCTGATTTGAACCACGGATAAAAATCCGAAATTATAGTCTTCCATTACCATCTGAAGAAGGAACACCCGGAAGGACAATATAATTTCAGGTATTAAAATATTTATCCAGTATAGAGGCTTGAGACTTGCTATTTCTGATGTATCTTTACTATAATATTTGAAAAAAGAAGTGTATAGAAAAAACAATAGTTTAAATCGTCAAAGTTCACACTAAGCATATATTTGTTAAACACTTACGAATTTCACTGTTTTGACCTTCTGCATTTATTTGTAGCTCACAGGTCCCTGCAGTCAAGTTGTCGGGTGACAGGGAGACAACATTTAAAGTATATACACCGCATTCTGCGTACTTGAAGTATTGACTGAAAAGGAGTACGCGGTTAAACTCAATGCGTAAAATTATTTATTGTATAAAATTGTTGTGTAGGCTTTAAAATTGAATAGAGTTTGCATGGATTGACATAGAGAAAAGAATCACATATAATATTCCATCACTGGCTAATTACCTAAGAGCAACCATCACATACATTCGTCTTTTTACACTATTCATAGTATATAGCTTACAACGCTAGCCAATTTATACTAATCAAAAGAACTCCTACGCACAAGCCCGCCTCCCCTTTTCAAAAGCAAACCCTACCACCTCCTCAACCAGCCCGACAAAAAAAAGGACAAAAACACGAAAAAAGACACTTTTAAATCACGCACGTGCACACGTTGCGCAAGGCAGACGTCTCCAGTTTCAAAGTCACTGGGAAGTGGGTGCTCACTTGAAAACTAGAGTTGCTTTTTGGCGGTATTATGACAGATGTTTTATCGTCACTAACATACTGAAAGGGGCACTGAAACACAACAATATTATGTCATGTAAATGTCGCAGGACGCACAAATTACGGCACCCTCTGAAAAAAGCAAAACATGAATTAAACTACTCGCGGCTTTTTTTTTTTTTTTTTTTGTATTTTACGTGCGCTTTTTAAAAAATTTTAGATAAACGTGTGGAATAAAAAATAGGCCTAATGCGTTGTAACATCAAAATAATTTAACTCCACTTTGTTAACTCCTTATATTGAAGAAAAAACCTAATCAATGAAACAGGTAATGTTCCACCATACCTTGTAGCATTCGTCACTTGTAAATGATAGTGTTAAATTCTCATCCACGGCTGATGTCACAACTAGTAGTGACGTATCCATGACACAATCTCGTAACGGTGACATCCAGGGCTTCACAGTTCCTGTAACATTAATACTTACATTTAAGATCAGAAACAGTGATTAACAGACATACCTGACGACAGCTGTTTGGTGTATTATTGATAACCAGAGCGTATTTTTCTTTTTCTTTTTAACAAATGATCCTATTTGCACTAACAAGTAAACCGCGGTCCAGTAAACCCCGATAAAGCCGCGGTTAAGCGTGAACCGCGGACGAAATTGCCAGTGCGAATAGGTATTAATGTCGCTGAATATGCCCCATACATCTGCTACATACCGGTATCTTATGCGACTATCAATAGGCCTGATATGTAAAATTTTTAGTATTTTGCCCATGGAGGCCTAAATGATACAAGACACAATCGGCACAGAAAATGGACCAGTGGTTGGGTCTGTCAGTCAGCCGTCCGTCTGTCTGTCTGTCTGGCTGGCTGGCTGTTATGCATTCCTGTAATTTTTTATACATAGTAATATGTCCCTCCGCTTTGCCCTGGAGGTGTGATGCATTTCCAGCAGTTAAGTAGAGAAACGCCGTTCCACCATGGCATCTAGGCCGTAGGTTTAGCTAGGCCTATACATTACTATGCTGCTCATTTCTAGTCAAACAAGATAACACTCAACTGGCATTGCTGCGTTGCATACGTTTGCGCGCTTTATAAGCAGTTTTATGTGCTAAGTCACGACACTTATGGAAGGCCTGTTTATCAGATATCTAGTCTTTCTGCCCCAGTTTTGTTTCATTCGGTAGCTACGCCGGTTTCATGGGAAAATCGAGAATAAATTGAAATAGACATACGGACCTTCATAAATCATTATCTACACTGTATAGAAAGAAATACGGATCGCTTTTTCAGCGTTACTTGAACGTTACATTTAGGACATTTAGGACGCAAATTAAAATATAAACATACGTTCAGTGCCATTCCACAGCCATTTTAAGTTGAAAGCTAAACATAACCTCAAATGAACGAACATTTTACAACGCACTGTCCCATTTTGCATGTTGAAAGTTTCGCACAACTTACTGTTGACAAGATTTACACTTCCTTAGATTCACAGCCACACGCATAGGACTGAAATTTGCCTCATACAAATGGTGAACACTTGATATAATTTTAAACGTGACTAGAGTTTTCCCCATGTATAAACTACTTATTGTTGTCAAACTTTACCATGTACAACGTCCAAAACTTACCGTGTACAACTTGCAACAGTAGTATAACAATCCACAGGGCGTGGAGCGATGCATACATATTGGAAATTAAATGTAAACCCCTCTTAAACAATAACAGGTACTAGTACAGTACCGGTATATATATAAAACAAACTGTCGTAAGCGACCTTTGTGAACGTCCTCGAGCAATGTACGAACTATATTTTATGACCAACTCTTCATGATCAGTCTGTAGCATAGAGAGTGCGGCAGCAAAGCCAACGTACATAGGTAACAATGTCTCCGAACATAAAATGCGTGCATTAAAAACATCAATTAGATTTTGATGAAATTAGAATACGCTTAGGACTTGTTCATACGCAAAATTATTTCACAGATAATTATAAATGCTGTGTGAAAAGCATTTGCTGAATACACAGAAATTATACATTAAATAAAAGTGAGTGAAAATGTCATATTGCCAGAAAAAATCCACAAAAACACTTAATTTTTTCTGGCTGAGGGGAATCTCTTAAATTATCTGGAAAATGGTGTGTTATAAAACAGCGTTTTCATTACATTAATTAATAAGGCAAAGTCGGCATATTCATTACAAGGGTAACATATCAAAATTCGGTAACTTTCGCCTCTATGACCATTTATGTTTAAAACTGGAGGTTCGGAGAGACGGAGGCTACTTTATTAGAGGCTGCCCAGGACCTGCATTACCAACCGGGTGTTTAAAGTGGTACTGGCAGCTAACGAGTTACATGTTTGACAAAGATAAAGGAGTCGCCAAAGAGTTTTGATTGTTAGAAATTGGCAGATTTACGGCCATTTGCTTCATGTCATTTTGTAACATAGGTGTTTATTTACGTTCTCAATCATAAGTCAAATACATCGCTAACAGAAGAATTGAAGATTGCTTTTTTGTAAATTAAATGTGAACATCGGATTACATATATTTACAAAAATTGTATATTTCAACTTTTTAACAATAATTCAGGTATACCAACAACTTGGCATATAAAGTCTTAAAATTTCAGCGCTCATTAATAACAGTTTATATCTATCTAGTGGAAGTAGAATATTTCGCCAAAGGTTTCCGTTTCCCCGCCCATGACCAAAGGTGTCTTGTTGGTAATTCAGAATTGTCAAGGAAGGTCTTTTGTTGTCTGCCTCGGGCATTCTACCACTATGGCTAAGATTCTCCAATCCCTCTTTTCTGAGGGAATGACCCAAGATTTTCAGTTGTCTATCTCTGACAGTATTGAGGAGTTGTCTTTTCTGATCAAACCATGTAAGGACATCTTTATTGGTAACATGATCAATGTACGAGATTCGGATCATTCGCCTGTAGAACTACATTTCAGCTGCTTCAATGTTGCGCTGTGTTTCTGCTGTCAAATTCCAAGACTCGCAGCCATACAGAAGACGAGACCAGACAGGTTTTGAATGAGGAGGATCTTTATCTTAAAGGACAGCCAACGATCCTTTAAGATTGGCTGAGAAGGGTGAAGGCATTTTGCTTGACTAATTCTTCTTTGGATTTCTGTCTTGTAACAGGTGTTGGATGTCACAAGGGCCCCGAGATAGTCGAATGAGGAGACCTGGTCGATGGGAGTGTTCCCGTGAAGCAATCTGCAAAGTGGTGTGGCCTTTGATTTTGAAACCACCATGGTTTTTGTTTTCTTGCAGTCGACCTATAATCCAAGCTTTGCGCTGGAGGCAATTGCAGCAAAGAGATTTTCAAAAAGATTTTGGAGATTCTCACTCGACGTAGCTAGAAGAACCGTATCACTGGCAAAGCGGAGATTGTTTATCCTGACACCACTGACTGTGACTCCTTCCGGGCGATTCTCATGATAAGAAATAGTAGCAACCAACAAATGATGAATATCAGAGTATATTATTGTTCCTTCGGTTTATTTATTTATTTATTTATTTATTTATTTTTTATTAAAATCTTGT
This sequence comes from Lingula anatina, assembly GCF_001039355.2. The sequence goes on along the minus strand of NW_019776187.1, from coordinate 15,489 downwards.
AATTATGTTCATCATTTCATTCAGAGTATATTTGAATTAGCAATGTTAAGAGGATAACAACTGTTCATTTTGGCCAAAATATGACTTTTCCTGGGATAAATGGCAATATTCCATACTTGCCGATGGTTAATGAATCCTTTACGTACAAAGTTAGTCCGTTTTTTTTCTCACAATTTTTTTTTTTTTTTTTTTGTAATACTCTGAAGAAATTGTTACAGAGTATAGCCATGTGGTGGTCACGTGGTCCAATGACAAGCACAGATTTCAGATTAATTGCTATAACTGCCCTTTTTGAGATAAAATAAGATTATATTTCTGTAAGTTGTTTACAATGTATTTATTGTGTACTATAGATCTCGTATGAAGAGTTGTTATCCCTTTAGCATCCCAAACTAGTGCCATATATTTAATAAACATGAGTCAGCATTGGGCCCTGCTGTTATATTGTTATCATTATTGTTACTTTTGCTAATATTATATTATCATGATTATTATTTTCATCCTCACTGAAATATCACTTTGCTATTTTATGTATATCTTGTGATGATAATGTGTTTACTCCACATTTTCTATTTGATGGCTTGGCTTGTGTCTTTATGTTGTTCTCAACTTATCCAGGACCAAGTTTGCTGACACTGCATCTTCCACAGCCATGCCTAAAATATTAAAAAATATCATTTTTTAATTCAAGTTCGGCAATGGAATTTGAAGGGCAATTAAAAATAATATTTACCTGAATTCAAAAATGTTAATTCAAATAATAGAAGCATGCTTTTTTCAAAATAAATTGCATATATATCAAACAATATATTGTTACTACTACATGTACCTCATTTTGAATGAATAAACACACAATACAGGATGTTATAAACCAGTAAGCTTTGCCATACAAAGACATCGACAAATTTTTGCACAAATGGTGCAACAGACAAGTAAAGGATATTCACCAAGTGATTTGAACACTGTGGTTTTCTCACAAAAGGCCTGCTTTGTGCCATTGACTACCTCACCAACTTCTGCATAAACTTCAGCCTGAAGAGAAACTCTGACAGCCTTTATTTTATCCACTTCTATTTTGATATACATATGCAGTTAAAGGTAACTGAAAACCTTTTATCAATAAAAAAAAAACAATAATTAATACCATTCAATTAACTTTAATTTTCTGGTTGGTATCATACTCTTGGAAGGAGAAAGAATTAAATGGTATAACTTCAATCATTTAACAGATACAGGCCTAGATGCAATTTTACATGAGTAGAAAAAATGCTTTGTAGACAAAATTTAAAAACAGTATAGCAGTATAAATAACATGCTGCTACATCTCGTCAGTTTTTGCTAATGTATGTGCAGTATATGTTAATTACCCCCTCCTCCAGCTTCAAAGATAACCCTTTTCCCTCCCTACCCCCCCCCCAAAAAAAAAAAGTTAACAAAATAAACAAAACCAAGCAATTTTCATCCCTTTCACCCTCCAATGTTACATTAAAATTGTCATCATCTACTCTTTTACATTTGCTTTACTTTGCTCAGAAAAAATTCAAATCCTTGTCCCCCTTGTTCCCCTGCTTTCTTTAACAAAATCCTGGATTCACCACTGAAAGACACGGACAACTTGATGGGGATGCTGTTTCACCTCATTATAGCTAAATCATTTACATGTAATACTTGTACATACCTTGGAAAGGATTACATCTCCAGACTCTTTCATTGCCCCTTCTCTACTGTCCACATACAATACAGACCCTCGCATTAAGTCAGGGTCAATTTCTTGCCAGTCTGGACGACAAGCACCTACAGCTGGAAGAGACGCAATTTCTTAGGGTTGTGAGATTAAAGTTTTTCTTTGGCAACTGTAAAAGTTGAGATTTTGTTTGAATGCCTTACGTTTTTCACCATGTTTAAGAATGTCTGCTAAATATAAATTTATTGTTCCATTTTACTACATACCGGTACATTGTATCATCACTATTTACCCCCTATCATAGAATTAACAGTTGTATTCATAAAAGCTCTTTTTTTTCAAGGCACTGTAAACATTCAATAAAACCACTAACGTAATACTACCCCAGCATAATCACAATTTATATTCACTGTCACACCTAAGGTACTTAAGAATTTTTTTTGGTTTACCATTCACATGTGCTCCTGGTTTTACCCACTTTGCAAATAACACTGGGACTTTGGAAAATGTAACAGTTACTATGATATCTGCTCTTTTTACAGCTTCCTCTACACTGCTGCATGCCTTAGCTGTGCTACCTATCTCCTGGGAGAGCTTCTCTGCACTTTCCAATGTTCTACTGTATATGTTTACCTAAATTTGTGTAAAAAAGGCTTATTAAAAAACCAGTAGAAAACATGCTATAATAAAATGCAGTTGGTTCACTCTGTTCTTTATCTGTTAAAATGATTTTAGGATGTCTTTATTCTAAAATTAGGGTTGTTAGCGCTGACAGAGCAAAAAAAAAAAAAAGACATTTTGTAAATATTTATCACAAGTACGGTACCTCTGTAAAGTTGAACAATGTTGACAAGGCTTGATGGTGACTCCTGGCTTGGTGCCCTGCCCCAATTATAGCAAGGACTTGTGATTTAGGATTGGCCAAATACTGAAAAGGAAAATGTTTAAATGTAAGTTTTCATTTTAGTTTTAGAAAAAAATCATGATCTAATTTTCTTGCTAGTATATTCCCAACAAGCAAAGCAATGAAATGTGACTGAATTCTCTTTTAGCCAAAACTATTTTCATTATTAATTTTTTTAAAATTATAATAATAACAGCTGCAATTTATAGTGGATTCTGTGGATTCATGAATGATAAACCAGGAGGAGGAGAGAAGATCAAAATGCAACTGTAATTGAATAATTAATTTCAAATATCATATCAGAGAAAAAAAAATAATAGGCCTATTGGAAGGACTCTGCAATTTGCCCTTGAAATTTAAATGTTTTTCATTATATTTTACATCACATCTCCATTTGTTTATTATTATCATACCTTTGTAGCCACTGCTGAGGCTGCTGCTGTCCTTAGATTTGTAATTACCTCTCCATCCATTATCTGCAATTATCAGTGAGGGCAAAAAATGTAAAGTGAAATAAAGTTGAGGAACAGTAATTTAAAGTTAGCCAATTCATAATGAGCAGACATACAAATTACTTCATTTCTTAATGACATACAGGGGTAAAGGGGTATATGAAAATTGAGATTATTATTATTATTGTGAAATGCAGTGCTCCTTGAAAACACAAGTAAGATTTATTACATGTATGGAACACATTTAAGCAAGACTACTGTAATAACACCTACTGCTTTGAGGCTCCCATTTTCTGGATCAAATACCATCAAAGTTGCCATGTGTGTTGGTATTCCTTTGTCATAGTTAGTTGGATAAAATGCTACCAACTTGGTTGCTAAGACATGTTCGTGAGCAGAGAAGCATGGCATTACTCCAAGAAACCTAATATTTGTTAAATATTGGAGTCTGGTTAGCTTGCAAATTTATGCACCGTAAATGCTATACAGTTGTATTAAGTGAAAATTTGTTGAATTTTAATGCATAATGTTTGAGTTATCAAAATATAAAATACTGAAATTTTTTTCATCCACACAACATACTGTATCTTTCAAAAAGCTAGAATGAATTATTTCAATACTGTCATATTATACCATTATCATCAGTTTCTGAATATGAGTTATGTTGTAAAATTAATATTCTAATATTACATAATATACTGTGAATACATTACTCAACAAATGACTGCACATTTTTCGAAACTCAATATTTCAGCTGCCATACATGTATCTTCCAAGAAATTTGAGAAAAAAATCTCATGGGAAAAAATAAGGAAAATACTGATTCCTGATTTTATTCCAGGTCAATATAAAAGGGATATCCATATTTGGCTTCTGTGAATGCAAATATCAGTGGCTTGACATTGCATAAAATTGATTCTCCCATGAGTCGCAGATGCACGTACTCACCATAGATTAATTTTTATTGCCACAATGGTGAGATATTTTGTACAGTCATTGTAGTATAGCAGTATCATATAGATGTAGTTGATCATGATTTAGGGCCCTGTATTCTTAAAATACTTATCCCTGGCTCTGTATGAATAAGGGCGTAGCAAGAAAATGCATAGATCAATGAATTTGGCTGTAATTTGTATTGTAAAGATGATGTACCCTTGGTATTTTGCGACTGGTACAACCAAGGAGTTATAACAGAAGGAGATTACACGCAAGCCTTTCTATTGTCCGATGTCTGTTACGGTGGGCGGAGCTAGCTACGGGGGGCCTCCGGTCTCAAGGTTTCGTCTGCGTCGCTCTCCTCAGCTTGGAGATAAATTTCATATGCGTTATTTCNCCCCCCCCCCACGCGTGTAATCTCTTTCTTTTATACCTCCTTGGTTACAACTGCCCGCACGGGTTGGACAATCCCGCCATTATCTCTGTTTGAAAAGTTCCCAAGAGCCCTTTCAATAACTGGGATCAATTCACTTATTTGTAAAATTTCTTCGACCTTATTAGCTGGTATGTATAAGGGAAAACCAGAGTCAAAAGACTGTGTGCCAGGCTGTGTGCTGTCCGCCATTTTGATCAGTCACATGATACGATCTTTTGTGGCAAGAAGTCCTGAAAGATTACTAATGAAAATGGCAAGCGAGCGGGAGAGTGATCCGAAAGTGTTGGTTAGTAAAAGCATTGTTGTGGTTGAAAGTAGGAAAGGAAAACATACCATTCGCTTTGATACTATACCTTACCTTTCTGTTTGATGTCTGGCTTGTGATTCAAAGATAAATTAATGCCAGATAACAAATATAAATTGTAAAACTACCATGCGTGATTCATTTGTGTACTACAATGTAGTTTTACAAAATAGTTAAATTGGAGTGGTACAGGGGGGGTTTGGGGGGTTCGAAAGAACCCCCCTTTTTGCTGGATAAAGGTCCACTCTGGGTAAAATTTGACCTAGGTACATGGGGATTATATGGTAAAAGGTCTATTTTTTCAGAAAAAGAACCCCCTTTGAAATTGCTGGCTACGGGCCTGTAATAAAAGTTCATTTTAACTGAATTCAAGTCAGTATGCTTTAAAGTTGCATTCAAAAGACAATATAAAACGCATATGTGTTCGAATCTGTACGTGAGTCGATTGCTTTTTAAAAATCTTCACTCGTATTTTAGTAAATGAGTTTGTTACTTTTCAGCTGGTGCCAGGGAGTGCCTGTAGGCATGGTATGAAATTCACCTGGGGTGTAGGGAATCAGCTGTTTGTTTTTGCTGGAACGCCAACATCTGTTGAAGGTATGTCCTAATATTAGTCAAAATACAATAAAGGAATTCTGCCACATTTACTCTGTGGCCCTTTTCCCAGGAAAGCCATAGCTTGGAAGTTTCATTCAGTAGTTTCTATGATTTCTTACACATTCACTTTTTGTGCGTTTGCATGAAAAACAGATTTGCATATGTAAACTATAAAATGACGACCAGGCAGGTTGCAAGGTTAGTTAGGAGGTGATAAATTAGATTATTTTTGGCAACAGAAATAAAACCATGGCATTTGTCTGTCAAAATGGTCGAAAAGTATAATATGTACACTTAGATAAATTTAAAAAGAAGTTTTTTATGCACTTTAAAGAAAAAAAGTATTTTTAAATCTTCAGCTTTGCCTATTTCATTGATTTAAGTTGTAAGTTATGTTTCAGATGAAGTTAGTGGCGAAGGTGCTGAGGCAGCATATGTCCATGATGTGAGATGGAACACAGACATGCATGATGTGTACACTAGAAAACTGGTCAATGAGTCAAACAGTGAGTATAAGAAGTTTTCTAAACCATTTCACTGTACATTCACATATATTTCTTTTCCAAACTCAATGAATGAAATAAACATTTCATTTGAAAGTCAGAAGTGTTTATATTCTCATCTTTGAAAATTAAAACCTTTAGAAAGTTTTGAAAAAAAAAAATGCTACTTTATATCAACAGTGTTGTTTTGAGTCCAAGTTTTGAATCTATGAAGATGAAGACAAAATATATGAGACAGTGGTATATGATTGTCTTTTTTCCAGATATATTCTTAATGCTTCAAAGCCATGAACATGGTGTAGAGGGGACAGGAAGAAAGCCACAGTAAGTGTGTATGGGAAATGGGACTAGATAATAATAATAGTCTCCTCTGTATTATAGCCAGACTTCTGACCTACTCTTTTATTTTCTATTTTTTTGCAATTTCTGTTTCTGTATTCTTGATGTTTTCATTTTATTCCTAGGCTTGTAAAATTCAGTCGGAACTACAGATCTGTGCTCAAAGCTTGTATAATGGATTTAATTGCTGCAAGAGGTAAGTAACTAGTCAGTTATTGGGGGTTTCTCATGGAGTAAGGTGGGGTAAAGCTACTGTGTGTACCAGGTGCGTCTTGTGGTCCACTATTAAATGTTTAGACTATTTTTGAGGTTACTTATAGCATTGCAGTTATATTATGTGCATTACATATGATTTAAGATTCTCTCCTTATGTGAGAATAGAAGTAATATTGTTTTATATATGTAAAATAACACTAAATTTTTAAGTTTCTTATTTCTGTAATGAAAAAATCATTAGTGATATAAATTTTTTTTTAATTTCCTAGATTCTGTAATGGAGGAAGAAGTGAAGAAATACTACCACAGCCAAATGGAGCTTTTCCAAATGATAGAACTCATCTGGAGTCTGTGTGAAATCCTGTTCATAGAGACCCTGCCTGGTAAAGAAACTAATTTGAAAAGTTTTAGGAAAAACTAACACAAATAAATAAAATGGTATTAGATTTGTAGCCTGGACTATTGAATCAATATATTACCCACCCATGTTATGGTTATTAGTGTTTTGTTAGTATGACATATTTTGCATTATCTTCAGGTGGTATTTTACTGGTCAAATTGCTTGATTGGTTGAAGTGGCACTTCAATGAAGGGGAGAAAAAAGCTAGAGATGTACTTAGAGAAGACACACCTGAAGAGAACCCAGAATACTGGGAGGCTGTGAGTTGAACATATTATAGAATATACATTGTGTTCAGAAGGAGGGTGATTGGAACTCAGATGATGAAAGTTTTCTTATGTTATGCAGCTTATGCTAAATGCGTTTCTGTGTGACTGTTTGTTGAGGGGGATAAACTGACTCAAGTTGAGAGATTTTTCTTTAGTAAAAGTATAAAACCTGGATAACTTGTTCCTTGCTTATTAATCTGTGCAACCGTTTCTTTCACTCTAGGTCTACTGCTACGTCCTCCAAGGTCGCATAGAGGAAGCCCGGAACATGTTGTCCTTGCACTCGCTCAGGCAAACAGATGCGTATGAGAGCATGGATGAGCTGTTACGCAAGATGCCATGCTTTACAGTGAGTTAAGATTGGCCACATTTTACTCTAAGTTATAATAAGATGTAGTTTCCATAATTAAAAAAAAGGTTGGTATCAGTACAAGGGAAATGTATTCTTTGGTAACATAGGTGTAGAATAAGATTAGATCATATGTCAAAACATTTGTGGGAAGAACCTGAGAGGTTGTTTTTTCCTAGAAAAGTTGCATCTTTAGGTTGAAAGATGCCCAAATATTTCTGACAGTGAGATCAGGAATATCTCTCTATACATTTTAAACATGAAAACACTTGTACTGTTTCTAGTACTTTACTGGACAGTCCACAGCAGAGTTTGACATGAAGTGGAGACACTGGCAAGAAGAAAGTGTCAGAAGGTTGGAAAACGGAGAATTCAGAAACCATAAAAATTTGGAAACCATTTGCAAGGTGGGTACTGGGATGTCATGTGGTTATCAAGATTTGATTGGAGTCTTTAACTAAAAATTAGGGTGTTTTATTTATGTAGACCCTTTAAATATTTTCTGTAATCAAAATTTATTAGTGTTCAGTAACATTTCATAACCCAGGCAAGATAATTGTATTTTAAGTAGAAATTATATGCATTTTGAACACCATCATGTGGGTGTCCATATTTATCTTCAATGAGAAATATATTAATATGTGTAAGGCACGATATAATAATTACTAAGTATTACTTTTAGGATTAATTAAGTTATTTAGACACTAACACAGAGGCTGGCTGTACTTGACATTTGTTTATGTTAAAATATGAGTACATTTGTGGTACAGCATAAAATTATGTAAACTACATGAGGGGTGAAATACTTCACGCAGAGTATTTATTCCTTGAATTCCTTCACTGTTTAAATAATTTCAAACTTTTTATTGTTCTCTCTATTTAACCAGATTCTAATTGGGGATGACCAAGTATTTATACAGCTGAAAGACCTCTGTGAGTGCTGGTATCACATGATGGTCTCCAAGCTTCTCTACCAGAACCCGACTGTAAAGGCATTTGATCTCCAATATCACACACAGGTAAGGAATACTGTGAAAGGTTTGAATTTCCTCATCGCATTAATTTGATGTACCATTAAGTGTTTTAATGCATTGCCTAATGACAGAATTTCTTATTTAAATATTTGGATACCCGGATTCAGTTGAAATTGTTGATTATTTCCCTCTAAAATAACTCTATACTGAAGGTTTCATCAAAACAAACCAATCCAGAGGAAAATATATCTCCTTGGTCAGTGGAGGCAATAATTGCATTTATTTGGTAGAAGATTGGTTTTTAACTTAACTTCAACCAGAAATTTATACTTCTTAATCTGTATTTTAATAAGTATCATGCCTTTTGAAAACCAATTCATTTCTAGACATTTTCAATTCCATGATGTAATGCTGTGTATTTCAGTCCTGTATTGATGCCTATGGGGGCAACAGCAAAGTGGATCCCTTGGAGAATATCCTGCTGGCTGCCATAGAGTTTGACATCCACCAGGTCATCAAAGAAAGCAGGTTTGGAGCTTACAGCTTTTATATCTGTAGATAAGTACAGGAATTGTAATCCTAGGAATGGAAATCTGTGGTCCCATTTGATTTGTACAGGTTAGGGTTAGTCGGATTACTGGGATTAGCTTATGGGACAAATATCACCTGTACAAAGTAATGGGGGAAAAGACTAGGGTTCCTAGTGCCTTAGCTTCCATTCCTGTCACACCCGCAACCTTTATGGTGAGGCAATGTCTGTTTGTAAGGGGATGCTTGAGATTAGATTGGAATTGATGCACTTTGGTCTTATCAGAAGGCTCTTAATATATTGATGTTGTCTTTGGTTTGATTTCAGTTCTTATTTAAGCAACTGGTGGTTTGTGTCTCATCTCACTGACCTTCTGCATCACTGTGGACAGCTGGAGGCACACAAACTCAAGTGAGTATAACCTATCATACCCAACTCCAGTCTGTCCCAAAACCATTAGCTTGTTGATCCTTGGAGACACCAGGATGTAAGAATCTACTAGGCCAAAGCAGAAATAAGGCCTAGTAACTGAACAAGTTGACAATTTTAATGGCCCTTCTTCAGTTTAGCAGGCATTTGGTGTGGGACCTGTGTTTCTGTGATAGACTGCCTTGCCCCATACTGAGTTTAGTATATATCATAACAAGCACAGTGTCTAGCTTGATATGGGCTCCTACTATAATATCAAACTTAATGTACTATGTATGTTACATATAACACAATGGCTTCTAACCTTTGTGTTTCAGTGCACAGTTACAAACACCATCTCAAGTCCATAAGACTGCTAAACCTCGAACAACAGCAAAATTAAAATAACACATTGTCAACTTTTGTTTTACGGGTACCAACAGTCATATGCCTTTGTTATGATATATGACAATTGTCAAATAGCTGTTTTAATGCTTCTCTCTTTCTATTCCTGATTATATATTGTGTAGCTGTGAAAAAATTTTAAAGATACAGTTAAATTATGTTATTTTCTAGCTTTGGGTCAAATTTGAGGGAGTATTTATTGCTGGAATATGCCTCTGGTCTGATGTCACATGAAAGGTTGGTGCTCTGCCTTCATCTCAGTAGCTTGTTTTACTACTTATTTCAATCAGTCTTTGAATTTTTTTTTTTTCTTTCTTTTTTTTTTTTTTGCATTATTAAATTGCATATTGCAACAAAATTGCAGTAATATTGCTTCAAACTAAAAGTTTGTAGCAACAACTTACAAGTTTGCAGGAGTATGCGAGAAAAATTTCATTGCAGCTGCACTGCAGTAAATTTGCTGCAAATTCACTGCAAATTTGCAATAGGCCTCATATTTTGCCAAAGGAATTCATGATATCATTTTCATAATTTATTCATGATTATGTTAATAAATTCATAATTAGTTCTTAATAGTAAACTTTCACAGAGCTAAACAATTAAAGAGGCATTTTTCAACCCACATGTTTTTAATTTTCATTTCAGTCTCTGGCAGGTTGGAATTCCCTATCTTGATCACTGTCCAGAGTTTGGAAGGTAAGGAAGCATACAATTAACAGGGTCAGTAGGAATACTGGCAGTGTTTTGTCACAGATGTTTTTTTTATCCAGTTTGTCTGTCATTTATTGCATTTCCCATTCGTTGCTAACTTAAAGTTTATAAACCAAGCTTTGTGTTTTGTTCAGTCTGTTGACTTACATAAGTTATTTGACCTTTGAATATATATATATATATATATATATATATATATATATATATATAATATTTGATTAAATTTCTTTGATCTTTTAAAATTCTTTGATTGAATAAATTAATTAATTTCAGGCAATATTTAGAGCAGTACATTGAACATATTCCACTTAGTTCAGAAAGGAAAGCTCATAAAGTACTTCGTATATGTGAACAAAGGGACATGCATGACCAAGGTATAGTAACATCGTTAATGTAATGCAGAGGTTTTCATGCTTTAATGGTGTTCTTCTGTGTTGAAAGATTTAAATTGTTTAAATTATTTCACACAAGTTTTTCTTTGATGTTAAGAAAAAAAATCAAACAGCTGTGTGTTACATAAAAAAACTAACTACACCTCTGAAATGAAATGGTCAAACTGCTGTGATTCATATCCAGCATACACAAATTAACAAAGAACAGTTTTGTTTTTGGAAAAGCATGATGTAACTGATGAGTAAGAAATTTACTGATATGGATTAAATATTAATGTTGTTAAATAGAGAGAATATCACACATGAAATCAAAGAGGTAGCAAAGTTAAAGCATGCCAAACTAATTTTCAGTAACTGTATTATATTAAACTCTGCTAAACCTCCTTGAGACTTAACACAAAAATCCTGGACTTTAGGCACATATTATCCACACTAACATTAAACATAATGAAATAAAATATTGGTTAAAACAGTATTTCAACTTCTTTTGTTTTTATGTTTTAGCTAACAGTATTTGTAAAGTGATGGGAATGAAGGCACTGCACAATGACAGACTGGGATCAGCCTTGTCTTGGTGCCTCAAGTCCAAGGATGTCACTTTTGCCACCTACCTTGCTGAACAGTAAGCCTGTATTTAAATCTTGGCAACAAGTTACTCGGAGTGGTTGAATGGGATGTCAATTTGTTGAGAATCATTAATTGCGTTATAGTTACTACCATGATCATTATACTATTGCACTGGAATTTCTTTGTTATTTTGTTTTTACGTGTGTATATATATATATATTTTTTTTTGGGTATTTCATTTTGTATCACATTTCTATATCAGTACACCATATATGATTAAAGCTACTTAAGTTACTTACTACTTGCACCCCTCCAAGAATTAATGAATAAAATCTGTTTAATGTGCATCGTATCTGTGCAGGTATTCTACAAATCTGGTTTGGACTCTACATAAAAAACTGTGCATTTAAATGCCAAAGTTTTATGTGTGATTATTTTCACTTTACAATCAGGTGATGATTTTAACACTTCTCTTTATTTATGTGAATTTCCAGGTTTCTCACCAGGTACAGGGCAACAGGTGACTTCAGTAACCTTGACCTTCTAGATAACCTGGGACAAGCCATGCTCTTAAGTGACAGACTAACATTCCTTGGTAAAGTTCGTTTCTTTCTTATTAAGAGGACAGATTCCAAAGTGAAACAAATTAATTTAGAAGTATTTTAAATATTTTAAGAATTTGTTTTTAAAAAAGTAAATAACATGAACCAAAAATGAAATTGTTTTGGCATTCTCAAGGCTTTGTTTTTCCATTGTATTATTATTATTATTGTAACAGTTAGTTATTGAAATAAATGTTTTAATGAAATTAGTTGTTACGGATGTTACAGATTTTTAAGTCTGATAACTATCATGGTGAAATTCACTCCTTACACTGTATTATCTAAAACTATAACTACAGGAAAATATAGAGAATTTCACAAGTTATATGAAGATGGGGACTTTGAAGCAGCAACTTCACTCCTGCTGTCCCTACTGACTGCAAGACTTGCACCAAAAAAGTAAGATAGTAGACAAACCTTTATGTATGATTCCTGTTGTCACAATTGAAAAATGCAACTGGTTTATATTTCAAATGAATTGGCAAATGAAAAAAAAATAAGCAAAAAAAATAGATTAAGAAATTGTAATTTATATTAGCATTTTTTATTACTAATGCATGGATGAAAGTTTTCAGGATTATGCCCGATTTCATGATTTTCAGTCTTCATGAAGATTGTTTTTTTCATGTGGTCTAAATGCAATGAGGTATTGCAAGCTACGTTTTCAGGATTTTCAGTTTTTACAACTTTCACCCATGCTAATGTACTCCCATCTATGAGCCACAACTCGTGTCTTTGGTATTGTAATCTTATTTTCTAGATTTTGGCTGACACTCCTCACTGATGCATTGCCACTGTTAGAAGCAGATGAGGTAATGCTAATGTTGGATATAATTATAATTTTTACTTCACTTTTTAAAAGAATTTATTTAAAAATTCTTTTGAAATCTTTGTTTGATGAAAGTGATGCTGTATTCTTAAAAAGGAGATGTTATTATTTATTTTATTTATTTATTTTTATTATTATTATTATTATTTATTTTATTTTTTTTTTTGCTTATTCATTCCTGTATTGTGCAATTGGTCTGTGCCCTGTATGTAAAAAAGTGTCCTCCTATTGATGCAATAAGTTGTATATTCAGGTTGTCTTCACTAGTCAACAGACCTATGAATTAATGCACTGCTTGGAAGAGTTAAGTTTGGCTGAAAAATTGGAAGCAGAAGAGAAAACAGACCAGCTAGTGGGTGATCACAAGGTGAGTATTTGAGACCTGCAGCAATGCATCATGTAACAAAAAGGTTTCTAATGTGTTTCTGAAAAACAATGTGCAGAGTTTTTTCTTGTGGTGTGGATGAATTGATATCACTCTCAACAGTTTTATTTCAAAAACATGCTTTGAACCTCAAATGAATTCACCACTTAGTTCTTTAATTTTGTAAATATGTTTATGCATTATTACTTGTATTTACTTAGATTATCCTTTTTATATAGGGTTTTTCTGATGCAGAGTTGGAAAAGATGAGTTTGATCAAACTGGCACTGACTAGGAACCTTGCCCGGGCTATAGTACATGAAGGGACAGTGCTGACCTGACACACTAACCAGAATTTATATTTGTATGAAGGGACAGTGCTGACCTGACACACTAGCCAGAATAAATATTTGTATGAAGAGACAGTGCTGACCTGACACACTAGCCAGAATTAATATTTGTATGAAGGGACAGTGCTGACCTGACACACTAGCCAGAATAAATATTTGTATGAAGGGACAGTGCTGACCTGACACACTAGCCAGAATTAATATTTGTATGAAGGGACAGTGCTGACCTGACACACTAGCCAGAAT
>NW_019776186.1:73258-95308 GCF_001039355.2 Lingula anatina | reverse complement strand
GGGGGGAGGGGGGGTTGAGCTTTTGTGCTGGGAAAAGGTCCACTAGGTAAAATCTGATCTAAGTACATATAGGTTTCATGGTAAAAGGCCCATGTCTTCAGTAAAAGACCCCCCCTCTGAAATTGGTGGCTACAGGCCTGGTTTGATTTGTGTCATTTGACCATCTTACCACACTGACCCACTGTTTGTTTCTAGTCACCCCTACACCTCTCCAAGGAAGAGTAGGAATGCCAGGTATAAATGCCTACTGGTTGTCAGTCACATTTATGTTTAACCTTAATCATTTTATTAATTTATAACTTTCTCATTCGTCTGCTTGAGACCACTGTGCTTACTACTTGAGTCTAGAAAAATTGGGAAAATGTTTGACTAGAATCTGTGCAAGGTACATTTTGTCATTTTTTACAGAAAAAAATAAATAAAAATGACATATGGAAAAGCTACGAAAAATGCTCCAGGAAACATTGGGCTGAAATTAAATTTCTGAACTTCAGACTAGGATAAGTAAAATTTTCTGAGTACATATAGTAAGCACAGATTTGGGCTCTGGGATGCCATGCGGCCTTTTGTTAATTATATTGCCAAGGCTAGATGTGCTTCAGCTCGCGCCAGATGTAACTTACCTAATAAACCTGCCAGCATGGAGCTACAGATATCCCAATAAGAGCTAGAGGTGCATCTGGTGTTTGTGTCTGGCTTTTGAATTTATATTCATTTCTTATCATTCATATCAGTTTTTATAAGATCCATAACCTGATGTGAAATTTTAATCTGATGAAAAATATTTTAACTTTTATTAATCTCAGACTACTACTAATAATAATGTTTTAACCAACTTTTTTGGGAGAATAAAGACAAGGAAAAGCTATACAAATTTTGGTTCTATTTGTGTATCTTTGAGTGCTTTGTCAACAAGTGTTCAATAATCTATATTATTCACATATAATTCACATTAACCATTTTTATAACTGTTTATATTTATATATGTTATATTTTAGTTATAATGCTTTCATTGTTTAAGCTTGGTGTTTAATCTTGTATATATACATATATGTTTGACCAAAACAGATGTTTTAGTATTTGCATTAGCATAACTCTTTACTAAGAAACTGGTACATTGAAATTATGTAGTCTGTATTTTAAACAATATGTTGTCAGATTCTTCTGAAATATATACTGACTCATGATAAAAAGTACATTTTTAAGATAATTGTGGTTTGCTGTCTTATAGATCAGCACCTGTAAACAAGCGGTGAGGATGTGAGAGGAGTGGTTGAACATCTCACTCAATTTTTATGTTGTTTTTATTGCAAAATATTGTATTTCCTCTTAATGTTCACTATTACTTTAATTTTTCACCCTTGCTGTTTTCATTTCTGTTTGGTGAACATTTTGTGTGCAGTTATATGAATTATAAATCATTGTTTGGCATGGTGCAAACTTTTTGCACTGATTTGGTGAACTGTTGTGTAAGAATAACATTTTTTCTGTTGGGGTCACTCTATACCTGGAGTTATCTTGGATGCTTAGATTTTTGTGATATATCCTGTAAACTTGAACATCAATATATTAAACCGATGAGGCCACTTGATTCAGTATGAAGTATTCTAATTCAGTTATGTCCCCCAGTCAGTGTATTATGGACTTTCATTTAATCCCTACTTAATACTGTATCCATATTTTTACCTCGGCTGATTTCTCTCAAAACAAATGTGTTTACTTGCATTTAGTATTAAACACCTGTTCTGGTCTTGAGGCACTGGGGCCATTGAGCTGATTGATTTCCTTTCAATGAGCTCTTCTATGATTTCTCACATGAATAATCACCGATAGTGAAAACTATTATTGTATTCTAAAGGTCTGCAAATAGTGATATTGGGCTGTGCATGGTTATTATAGAAGTTCTGGTCTGTAGTATTTAAACAGAACATCACGTTATGAAGGCAGACAAACAGCATGAGGAATTTGTGAAAATATTTGACATTGCTGCTCATTTGGTCTTATATTTGTTTTAGTCTTGAGGTCTTTGGCTATTGATTGACCTGAAACTCCTCTTTGTTATGTTCATGCACTTGAATTGAACTTCAGCTCTTTAATGTTATATATCTGTGTTGCTAAGCCAGATATTACAGTTCTACTGGTTTAAAAAATCAATAAAATCTTAACCTTAAGAAATGTTCTTACAAGGTTTGAAGTCAAACAGAAATTAATGCAATTTTAAAATTCCTCCTTAAAATTCATCATAATTCAGTTACACATACATATTACATTAAATTTCTTTTCTGTCATGTTTTTTATCATACAGACATTTAACTTATATTACACACACACTTGCTCGTACACACACACACACACGCACACACACACTCACACACACACAGTACTATCTGTATCATCCTCTATATTCTCTAAGGCATTATAACCTCCCCCTTTCCAGCTGGGTTAGCAGTATCTACAGTGGCTATGGAGGCAGACCCAGTACCTCTGATGGCAGATATTCTACACATGTTCCTTATAGAAACTCTCTACTCACTATGATGCTGAGAGACAGTCTGGGTAGGTTCTCGCTCTGTTACCACAACTACAAGTATAATTGTTGAAATATGTGTTTGCATGTGTGTGCGTTCATGTGTATGTTTTTTTATGTATTGCAATATATTTTAAAATACACTTCTCTGTTATTATATTTGGAAGTATGGATAGTTAAAATCTCCTTACCATTACAGTGTTGCAGATGCTTGTTAACAGTATTATTTTTATTATAATTATAAATAATAAGAATTGAAAAATACTGCTTGCATAACTGTGTACTTACTATTCAAAAGCGAAAGAAGCCATTAATGCAATTAATCGTACATTATTTAATGATTAGTTCAAATAGATCAAATGTATTCTACCTTCTATCCCAGGTGGTAACTGTCTAACTGTGATGATAGCTACACTGTCTATGGAGGAAGAGAACCTGGGCGAGACCATCTCTACCTGTAGATTTGCTCAGAGGGTGGCTTGTATTGCCAATAATGCTAAGTAAGTATATTTATTTGTTTTAATAAACAATTAATATAAGCACTTAGTTGGCTGTAATTAAATATTTGTATTAACATTTTTTAAATTTGAAAATGTACATTTGGTTTTGTATGCACTGAGTTTGCAAGGAGTCTGTTTGAGTAAGGTGTGCATATTGTATAAGTTTGAACCATGAGACATTGTAATACTTTACCTTTTTTCTAGGAAAAATGAAGAGATAGATGACAAATCCATGATCCAAAGATTAAGGAAAAGAATAGCAGAACTTGAAGCAGAGGTAGCAAACTTAAAGGCCTTACAGGTAAGTTGATATAAAAAAAATTATATCATTATCGATTCAATTAGTAAATAGTTGATGGTGAAAAATGTTATAATGGGATTAACTGTCTAGAAGATTTAAGACTCCGTTCACATGAAAAGTCTATTTTCTAAAAATCTATTTTCTATTTGCGGTATCTTATGATCACTCCGAGCGCAGCCGAGAATTAATTACAGCTTTGGAAGTAACTGGCTCGTGCTGCCAGAAATTATGCCGTGTGGTATTCAGGGCACAGACCGTGATCACAAGATACCGCGAATAGAAAAAAGATTTTTAGAAAATAGACTTGTCATGTGAACGGAGCCTAAGTCTTGTTTTTGTGACTACTGTTTTGATGGATACTTTCTGATTTACTACCACATCTTTCAAATCAGTGGTTTTATTAGTCAGAGGCATTTGTTGGTGAAAAGCTTTATCAGTTTATGCTAACTTTTCCAGTCGAGGATTAGACTGGATAATCCTTTTATCTTTTTATTACATTGATACTGCAATGCCAATTGCTTTTAAATCCATAACCGTTTTGTGATGATTATGTTGGATGCCCTCGGTGAGCATACTAGTAATAATGTTGAAGCTATAAATATAGTTTGTTATTCTTTGCGAGAGTGGGGTCGCTTAATAATTTATGATATACTAGTGCTGGGGTTGAAGCATAATACTTCAGCAAATTTAATGTGTATACACTGATAAACACAGAACTCACAAAACTGCAGTTATTTCTCAGCACATTTATCATGACAAAGTGGAGGTATAGCTTAAAGCTGATTTTCAAAATAACTGTTGTTCCATGTTGTTGTTCTGTTTAGTACCAGAGCATGGACGGTGAGACGCTGGCTGCCATGATGGAGAAACTGACAGACGAAGACAAGATTACCTGTAGTCGGCTGATGCAGCAGTACATAGTGGGGAAAGTGAAGGACCCTGTCACTGCAGGTATGGATAATATCACTTTTTATGTACAGACACATCTTGTATGTACATATTGCCATCATCTGCATCTATCCTTGTCTCCATGCACTTTCAGTTAATTGTTATATTTACTGTTAGGATTACATTTAACAGCTAGGTGGTGTAAATTTTATAATTTATTAGGAATGCTATAGGTACTTGACATGAAATTGCCATCTTTATACACTAGAAGTTATGTATGTAATGATCTTTAAAGCCAATTTCCATAGATATCAGCTTAGATTAAAAAATTGCATTAAAGTTTTCTGTACTTTGTTTGGGTATTATAACATAACTTATATACATCACAAATAGGTGTCACAGATCCCTTCAAGTTCCGGGAATGTCTGCGCATCCTTAAGGAGATGATCATGAAGAAATATGCTGGTGGTCAGAATAATGGGACCGGGGTCAGCCTGTCAGAGGCGGTGAAGAGTCGGCCCATCTCCAACACCTCAGGGATCAGTACAGCGACCAGTGGGTTTGACGAGACTATGCCAGGACAGGCAGAGAAGGAGCCAAGGTACAGGAATTATAGATACATAAAGGAGTGTATGAATAAATATGTGAATAGAACTTCTATGTTTGTTGACAAATATCTTTGGAGGTGAATAGGCAAAACATCTTTTTGCAGAGGGATTGGCTTATGATTAATATAACTTCTGTGCTTTTAAGACATAATTTAAGTATATGAGGTTTGCTGGTTTGATTTTAAGTTTCTACTAGTTTACTTGTTTTGTCTTCTCTGGCATCCGGCCTTGGACTATGATCATGATCAGTAAAGGTTAAGCTATATGCTTGTGAAGTGGCATCATTGTGACAATTTATTTTGCTTTATATTTTACTTAATGCTTTTAATATTACACTGTAAAAAAACAAAGTGTTTGTAACTTCTGTGTATTTGCAGCAATAATTTCATGCCTCAATAATTTCATTTGCCACATGTCATATCATTTAATTTCAGAGAAGATTATGCTGATTTGAGACACTAAGTTTCTAAGAATGTATTTTGTTTATTTTTTCTCTATTACAGCAACAAGATTAGATTTGCTGGGTTAGTGCAGATTGGAGAAGGCTCCTCACAGATTGCCTACTTACTCTTTTACTGTTTTACCTAGCACATCTGAGGTCATCCTAGATAGCATCCCTAAATATCTTTCTAAATCATAAAATAGATTCCAATGGTATCCCAAATATTGACTGATAGTTATCTGTCAGCTTATTTTATATCTTAAGAAAAAAAGATCTCATTCCCTGAGTTACCTTGTTGATTCAAGGTCATCTAAAGCTGTCAACCTCTGCCTCTACTCAGAGTAATTGTGTTTAGAATGTTAGTCCCCAGGCTCTTTTAGATTAAACTTCAAAATAGAGTGTTTCATATAATTCTATCACCTCTAGTAATTTCCCCAGGATATGCCTCAAATGTGTTATAATACTTGCTTTCAGCCAACCAATATAATGCTTCTCACTTCCTGCTTGACAGTGTAGCAGCTTCACATTTTTATGAGCTTCACATGTAATGCTTGCATTTCTAATTGTGAATTTTTATCCACCTTCTCTCAAAAGCATATTATATGATTTCATTATTAACAGAATAAGAATATATTACTTGCAGTGTCACTTAATCACAGTCACAATCAGTTTGGCCTTCGTGTTTTGTGACAAGGATTTGATATTGAACATTATAACTTTTGACACTTAAAGAACATGTGATTTTTTAAAAGAGAAAAAATATATCGGAAAAATCCAGTCCCTATTGCAGATTTGCAAACTACTAATATTTGAATCATTTGTTTTGAAAATACCTTACAAGATTGGCAATTGATATCATATTGCACTGCTGTTGACTGAAAGACGTATGGCATTGAAAAACTTTACTCCAATATTTTGACTGTTTTTTCACTCTCACTATCTTTGAGCACAGCATTTTCAGTGTATGCACAGTGTTATGATCCCATAAGATATCTGATTTGGTACAAATCACCTTGTATGATGTCTTGTTCATAATGTTATGATCATGACTTAATTTCTTCTCATCACGTTTTGTGATGCCACCTTATTCTCTCATAGTATATTAGGAGGTCTTAATATTCAAATTAGGTCTGATTTTCAAAGCTTGATAGTATAGTGCTTTTCCATCTGGTAGGTTGATACATTGTAAGACATGCTTCTGCATATTCAAATTAACAGTTTATACCATCAAATACTGTAAAAAGATATGAAATTGAAAAATTCCTGCTAGAATTTTTAAATAGAAGTTATAGATTTCAGACACCAGGTGATGGGCATGTTATTAATATCTTTGTAATGGAGAGTAGCCATGCTTGGAGGTACAAAACTTAGACGTCAGTGCTTTTAAAAATTGTATGCTGTAGTGCTAAGTATCAGTAGGCAATGAAACAGAATAAATTATTTCTTGAAACTGTACTTGGAACTGGCTCCGAGTATTCCAGACATGGAACAAACTCTGCCACAGTTTTGTTCTACATCTTCATTCCTTATATTGACTCTGTTGTGTAATTATCTCATATTTAACAGGCCGTTCAGCAGCCCAGCCGTGTCCAAGATTCAGCGGGCAGTATCTGATGACCAGCTGGCAAGACCAGCCACAGCCTATGAGAGGCCAACAGACATGGACTATATAGATATCTACAGGGACCCTGTGATGAACAACTTGGGTAATTATGTGATTGTATTTGTATTGAAGCTACTTTAGTGATGTATAATATCAAATTCCAACTTAAGATTCCTAGATCAAATTTTGCTTTTTCAATTAAAATTGTTGGAATGATATCCAGTCTTTTTGGTCTCACTCGGGGCTGCTCACCAAAATATATATTCTGATTCTTAAAAAAATTCTGCTTAACACTTACATGTCATGAATATTTTCAAGCAAAGTTGGAATCAAGTGATAATCTCCTGTTTCTTTCCCAGTCAAGCCCACTCCCTCGGCATCCTCTCCCAGGAACTCAGACACCATAGACAGCAAACCTAGGAAAACACCAGAGCCATACAAGTCTCCATTTGAAAGAAAGAAAGAGAAAGAGATTAAAAAACTGAACAAGAAAGTTGAGAAGACATTTGAGGACCAGCTGGAGCAGCAGCACCACTTGATAGAATTCCAGGCCTCCATCAAAGAGCAGCAGTTAGAACTGATTGAGAAGGAGTTAAGGTATGTATAACATTTGAAGCATGTCTATGACATCTGTTGGTGTTGATTTGGCTGTGAATGCAGTAGTTGTGAATGTGCTCTGAATACTGTGTTGAGATCTGATCATCAAATATGGCATCTACTGCAATGATATATGCTTGTAAATTTTAGTTGTTTAAGAGGATTGTTATAATAAATCAAATTCCATTGACTACAAGTACCAGAAACAACTAGAAATTTAAAGTTTGTAAATTTATAGTTTTCATATATTTATTTTTTAAACTTTATTCATTAATGTTTAAGCAAAGTATTTTGTGATAGGAATGGCAGGCCCGTAACTAGCAATTTCAAACTTTTCCCAGCAAAAAGGGCAGTTTGTTTAAACACCCCTGAATCCCCCTCCAGCTGCGGGCCTGAATAGTTTGAGATTTACCCACATCGTCTATTATTCTGTTATTTCTATCAGCAATAAACTGGAGGCCACCAGAACTCAGGTGACAAACCAGCAATCTTACCTCATCCAGCTGAAACAAAGCCGTGCAGACCCAGAGCTACTGGCTCAGGAGAAACTTGTGGAAAGACAACTCAGGAAAAGAGAGGTACGTGCTTGTATGAATTCTACAATAAATAATATGATTATTTCGTTTGATGTTGTAAGATATTTTTGGCGGAGACTTTGTTGTCATTACAAACATAATTGAAATCTTTGGGTAATAATTTGTGACTATGCTTCAGAATATTTAATTTGTTAATTTCATTTATTTGATTTAAAGGCAAAGTTAGACAGCAGACTGAAAATAATCAGGCAGCAGAAGTCAGAAATCCAAGAGGCGTACAAGTCCCAGAAAGAGGCTCTTCACAATTCTGCAAGGACAGAAAGCCCTCGTAGAGTCGGCAGCAGTTTGGAGGAAAAGTTTCAGCAGTATGTGAAAAGAGATGGCAAGCTCAACTCCAGACAAGTTTTGGATATGCTGTCTCAACAGGATAAAGATCAGGAAAAGGTATGATAAGAACAGAACCTTGATGAAAATCGAGATCTAAAGAATTTACATGTTCCAAAATAATTGATTTTTAGAATTAAAATGCATTCATATTGTAACCTTTGCCAGACAACAGTTTTTCTGTGTATTGTAAAGGAAGTAAAATACAGTTTTCTTTCTTATGCTTACAATTTCTTTAATTGATTTTTAGAATTGAAGTGCATTCATATATTCATATATTCAATTTCTTTTATTATTTCAGCTGCAATCAAAGATTGAGAAGAGCCGTGTTCTTTCTTTGAGCAAGCAGCTAGAAATAAAGGAAGTTTCCACAAGACAGAAACTGCAGGAATTTAAAGAAAGATTAAAACAAGCCAAGCTGGGCAATTACAGCTTTGACAGTTCTGATAGCATAAGCTCTCCAGACAAGACCGGCCAAAGTGTGGACACTAACTCATTTCTAGGGTCTGTGAATGACCGTCCGACCACCAATATGTCTTCCTATTCAGATAGTCAAGATACCTCAGTGTCTTACCAGGAAAGCAGAGATTCCTCCACCCCAACGGTGCTGAAACCAAAGATGAGGTACGCTTTTGGAGAGTTATTGCCTCCAACTCCTGAGGTGCCAGAACATGAATCTCCACGGCAACGTGAATTTAGTCCAATCAGCAGTCATCCAGCAGTACCAAAGATTAATATTTTAGACCTTGAAAATGATGCATCTATGAGTGAAAGTATAAATGACAGACATAAGCCTAATCATATGAGAGATGGTTCAGTATCCCCACGAGATGTTCAGAAGACTCCGAGAAATCCCAGGAAAAATATATTTATTTTAAACCCTGAGAGGTCACCAGAGAGACACAACAAAAGTGGAGGAAAGTCGACTGATAAGTGGGAGTCTGCTTATAGGTATAAATCTCCAGAAAGAAGTATGAACTTTGATAATATGTCTGGCATACAAGGCAGGGCGACGTTTCAGTTTTCTGACTTTGATTCCATTGCATCCTCAACTGATCCACTAGCTCAGTACTCAGGCCAGTTCATCACATCCTCACCATTCCAGAAAACTGCATCCCATCCAAGTAACAGTAGTGCCAAATATCAGAATAATCATCACAAATCTCCATCAAATGATAATACTTACACTCACCAGCAGAGATCCAGGGACCAAGATTCAGTAATCACAAACACTTCCAAGGAGAGTAGCAGGTCTGGTAGAAGTCCAGAGAGGAATGGTAAGAAATACCGTACCCAGTATTACAAAGCTCTCCGCAAGGCACAGAAGCATGGCAAGAGGGCTAATTTCAGTAAATTTGATTTAGACAGATTAGACATGGGGAGTAGTTCCTCTAAGAGATCTCAGGCTGAGGACTATGACAGATCATTTGAGAAATACACCCCCAGTGAGTATGTGCAGAATACAAATACTAGTTTTGATGCCAGAAAGATGGGACTGTCCTCTAAAAGTTTTGACTCGACTTTGGCATCCATGCTTGGAAAAGAGGCGTTGAATGCGCAATATACTAGTGACATCTATAATCAGTTTGCCAATACGAACTCTCCCAGAGGGCAACACCAATCTCGATCACCAGAACGGAGAAGGGACAAGGTGAATTCTCAAAGTAAAAGTCCGGCACGATCTCGGGGTCGCTCAAGAAATGAATCTCCAGATAGTAGAGACAGAAAAAGCGTATCTCCCACCAAAAGCCGTGCTCAAAATTCCAGAAGCAGTAATTCCCCAAGCAGATCTTCTGGATGGAGTAGAAGCAAAGATGCGTCGCCAAGTAGAAACAACAATAACAAGACAGCCTCTGGTAAAGAAAGAGGCAGAAAGAATGACAGAAATAAAGAGAGAAGGGAGACGTCGCCCAGTAGAAACTCCTGGGGGCCAGAGGCTAAGGTGAGCGCCACCTATCTGTATACAAATTATTAGAATATGGGTATAGCTTTACTTATGCTGGTTAAAATCTTTTCTTTTATTTTGAAGATAATTTTTCAAATCTGAAAGCATTTTTAACTTATTAAGTTATTATAAATGCCTCTTTCTATTTTGCAGAACAAGTCCATTTCAGAGAGCTTAGAAAAATTTTTGACAGAATTGCCACCATCTACATCTAAATTGAGACACTCAGGTATGTGTGAACTTGTGTTTAAATACAGAATGATGAAAGTGTGACTTTTATGCACTTACATAGTACAAATATAGGTCATGCCATGAAAGTGTTCATTCATCTGTGGAAAAACTAGGAATGAGATCATCTGTTTAGTACACATAGGTCAGTACATGAAGTACTTTTCACATGAGTTACAGGGTTCAAAATCTCATTTATTTTTTTGAAACTGTTTATTACAGAAACCTTTTCTTCTAAATATCCTTTCATGTCAGTGCAAAAGGTTTTATATGGAATTTTTTTCAACTGAAGCTGATCTCACCCATATAAATAGGCTTGGACTAAATGTGTATTGAGTAAACAGCCATTCCCCTTTCAAAGTGAACAACGTGACCCAGAACTTCAGTCACACTGTGATCTTTTAGTCTTGGCAGTCTGCCAGTAGAACCTTGTTCCCTGGTTTCACTAATATTGAGGAATGAGGGCTGGTTGTTATGAAATGATGATATCAGTGCAGTTATTGGTAAACATTTAATACCGTAAATAAACAAAGATGCAGAATAAACAAGAGACAAAATCTGTAGAGAAATTAAAGAATGGCCATTTCTCCTGTGATGTTAACATATTTTAGAATTTTACCCCCAGTTGAATTGTTTTGAAATCCACAAACATATATCTGTAAAATTTCACTTTAACAAAATTTGCTCCAGCTATATATTGCTCCAGCTATATATTGTAAATTGCATATTACAAGACTATTATCCAACACACCACACTGTCAGCCACACTGAAATCTGAGTTGGTCTGTGCGCCAGCGTGTGCACACATGTGCACACACACATGCACCCACACACACATAAACACACACACACACACATGCACCCACACACACACATGCACCCACACACACATAAACACACACACACACACACACACATGCACCCACACACACACATGCACCCACACACACACACACACACAGTGTAAGAGTTTGCTGCAGCATGGCACATGATACCTAAGTAAGTCTAAGCTAACGCCTCAAGCAATCAGTCACATGGATAGGACTACTGTGTACTACAATATTTAATGTCAGACCATGATTTATGTATTGGATATTATCTCTGACCTTTGCCATGTTTGTGGCCATGCTTGAGCTTGCATAAATCAACATTAAATGGAATTAAATTCAGACAGTCAACAGTGTGAGCCATGCAGTCATTGAAAGGTCACAGGACTTACTTTTCTACTTGGGAGCCTGCAATATTGCTATTGATTTAAATCTAAACTAGGATTTTGTGTTGGTACAGATTCATTGCTTTGAGACATCCAATGCTCTTGATCTTAAAGATAAATTTGTATTTAGGCATATTTTAAAGTTGAAAAGCTGCATAAACCTCCTTAATTGTGTAAACTAAGGAAACACGTATCAGATGTGAATTTGTAAAAGACCCCTGCTACATAAATTCAATTTCAACTGCCACCAATATTTCACGCTTCAAGATTAACCCAATTTGAACTATGATTAAATAAAAGATTTTAATTCGTTTTCTTTAAAATGTTGGAGTAAAATTGTTCATATTGAGATCTAGTTGAATATATAATTTAGAAAACCACCATATGATGACATTGGCTGCATGTGCTAATTTCTAGGGTTCTTGGCACTTGTTCAACTGGTGCTGTATGGATTATACAGCAATGCTGCTTTAAATTATAGATCTATACCTCCATTAGAGCAAGCTAGTGAAGATAATGAAATTTATTTTTGATAGAGCTCAGCTATAATTTATACGCAAGGGTATGTGTTAGTGCAAATCTTGATAGCTTTTACCAAAGTCGAGTGCTATTTTTTGTGTCATTAGCATAGTACTTTGATCCATGTTACCTCTCTGCAAAAGTATAGCTCAGCTAGTTTGAAGATTAGGAAACCTACGACATTTTCACTGGATGTTGTGCTTGTGGATCATTTTGGATCCGTAACTGAAAAATCCAAATAAGGAAGATCAATTTACAAGTCACAGTGTTACAAGTCACAGTGTTACAAAGTTGAGGTGTCATTTTTCATGTCAGTTCCACCGCCACAATGGTCTTTAAGAGTTACGTGTTATGAAAAAAAAAAAAAAAAGAGCTGCGCCCTTGTTGTGTAAGGCACATGTTTACACATGTGATGGTACATTTTATTCATGATATGTGAGTAAAAATGACTGCCCCTGGAAATAAGCCTGGTATAACCCTTATAATAAATAAGCACAAGTACATAATGATTATTGCCCTATTTTTTTTTTAGTTCACTATGTACGCCAGTAAAGGGGGGGGGGGGGGGTAGTATCAACAATGTTTCATTCATTATTCATTTACAAAGTAGGTATGTCTGAAAGTAAAAGATCAATATTTACCCCCATTCCTTCCTCACTCTGAAGGAGCAGGATAACAAATTATTTTAGTCCTAGTGAGTTAATCATTAATCAAGTAGTGCTCAACTAGATGCCACTCTGCCCTCTTGTAGGTGATACATTTATAACATCACACTAAGGGCACATTCAGATTCACATATTATATACGAGTTGGGTTGGTCCAAATTTTACACTTTATAGTAAGTTACCCCCTAGTTACTTGAGGAGGCGTATCAGAAAATTAAGCTGATTCTACTGATTGCACTTTAGAATACCCTGCAGTTGTTGGATCAACAATGTGTGAATCTGAATGCGGTCTATGTTTTAGTTACTAGTGTATCACTGTGCCATTAGTGTATCCTTACGTGGTACACCAAGAGCCGCACATGTACAGTGTTTAGCTGTTTATTGTGAACACATGTGGTTCAACGCTGTGTTGTACAATTTAATTTTTTTCTTGAAAGATTTTTTTTTTTTAGAAAATGAATTAATCTGTACAGATAAATTATTTATATTTATTCCCATGGAAATGGGAGGAATTCTACAGATATTTTTTCACAAGAATACCTTCAAATCAAGACAGATAGTTAAATCTTAAAGGGTATACCTTGTACAAGTATATTACCACACACGTGTTAGGGTTAAAAGGTCTTTCGATATTTATCTTCATGCTAAAAAGGCAAAAGACAAAGCTTTTTCATAGCATGTCAATAATTAACCCCAATGTTAGCCACAACAACACTTTACTTGAACTCTGGCATACTTGCTGCACTTTGAATGGTCACAAGACTGTTTATTTCCGTTCAATGCATGTAAATTTAGAAATGATCATCTTGATGTGTGATGTTGAGGCATGTGGGAGTGATTTGATGTAAAGTAACTGGTGTAAGCAAGGATTGGTCATGTGCCAAAATACTGACACACAAATGTGATACGTTACTAAATATGTTATCTATCCCCCTTCTTCTTCTTCTTTCTCTCTGTCTCATATGCACAATTTTCTTTCCATTGGATTCCAACTCTTTTATTCCATTTCTGTTATTGAAAGATTTATTACACTGAAATTTTCAATTTACACATATATACATGTATTAAACTGATTCAAATTCCTCAGATCTCCAGATTTATTTGCAATAAAATTATATTTTCTCCTCTGTTTCTTACATTAAAAATTAAGGATATTATTTATTATGATCTATACTTCCTTTAAAAGATAAGTATTATACATTGTAGGTATCAGGAGCTTGGATGACAGTGATATTCCTACACCAAGACCTGCAGCTCGCAAAGACTTCAGGGTTCAGGCAGCTGAAAATAAACCAAAACTGGTGGAGTTTCAAGAATGTTTGGAGGAATACCATCCCAAGATTAAAGCCCTGCCTGACCAAGACCGTGAAAACAAATTCATGTCAGTGGCAAGAGAGCAGAAGGACCGTGTGACCCGTATTCGTAAAGCCAGACATGCGGCTGAGGTCATTCAGAGGGCATGGAAGCGATACAAGACAAGAAAAAGATGAGACTTTGATGAAGTAACATATTCAACTTTTCCCTTACATTTGAGCATGGACAAATTGACGTAATTTTGTCCATGATTTGAGTGACTTTCACAGTATCACACACCATTCAAACACAATAATGTATATGTAGGTGCTGCAGTCATAATTATCCAGTACACAGGATAAAGGAATGTCTGTCTCTAAAACAAATTTATCATGTCATCATGTCAAGCCAAACTGTGATTTTGTTAATCACCCATTTTTTCATGTATTCTTTTGTGAAAGTATCACCAATAGTTTCATTTTTTAAAAGTGTTAATGCAATTTAAAAAATGTTTCAAAAAAAACATATTGCAAATTTCATCTTGTTAAGAATTAATTTCATTTTAGTCTTAAGAGTTTTGCTTTTAAAACTGCTAATGTGCAAGTTAAAATGTCCTTTTTTTTTTTTTAGATTTTTGTAAGGATAAATATTTAACCAGGAAGTGCTTTTTACCATAATTCCTATGTCACATACTTGTATTGGTGTGAGCTCATGGACAAAGCTGAAGATAGTTTATAATAAAGGTATTCCATCAAGTCAGAATTTTGCCATTGTTTTATTTTTATCTTGAAATGGGGACTAACTACTATGCACACAGGCAGGGAATGTTCTGGCTGTTTCTCCCTATTTTTTGGTAAAATCTTTCAGTATACATCTCACCCTGTATAAATTGGTAAAATGCTGCACTAAGAAGCCTCATTTGCTTGTAGTATATATATATATAAGATCAATTGTGCATAGTGGTGGAGAAACTATATATTAGGTGGAACAAATAAAATGTTAGCATATAAATATGAATTTTCATATCTTTAAGTAAATCTGTGTTTATTTTGAAGGCAACTTAGGTCATTCAACAAAGTTCAGTTTACAACCAAATATCAAAGCCATAATCAAACTGCTAAATATTTGATATGCTAAGTGAGGGATTGGGAAGCGGGGAGGGGGTCTGATAAGTTACCTGAACACGGATAAGAAGAAAGTCATCAATGAAACAACTGTCCACAAGCAGGACAAAGTTAAGGATGTCCTCAAATAGGGTTGCTGAGTCATTTTGATTAATGCACTTAATCCCAGTGCATCTAGAATTTTGAACACCTATGACTGTTGGTCACTAAATAAAGATTTTTTTCATGGTTTATTTATAGCAAAACTGCACCCATGCTACACACAGATATTCTGTTAATCACGCACCCTGCACCCTCGGAACTAAATCAAATTCAAATTTTATTCCCTTAATTTAATGCTAGACATGCAGGGTGTTCGGTTCAGGTTACACAAAATTAAATGCAAAAATTTCAATTTCATCACCAATTGTTTTACACCTTCATTTTGAAATATCTCCATAGATTTCCATAGAGACAGCTGTCACTATTTGTGTTCTTTCATCCACGTCTTGGATTTAGGTGCAGCTTAATTACCCCAAGGTGTCAGCTTGACACCTTGCGTATCCTTAATTGAAACAAGGCANGACCTTAAAATTGACCTTTGACCTACTTTTCACCATGATCTGAACTTGGCAAATTTTGTTCCCTTTTATCTCCAAAACTAGCAGAGATAGGTCCATAGTTACTATTTAACTTGAATAGGAAGTCATATACTGGCAATCAAAATGTGACCTTGAAATTGAACTTTGACCTACTTTTCATCATGAATTGAACTTTGCAAATTTTTGTTCCTATTTATCTCCAAACCTGGCATAGATAGGTCCACAGTTACTATTGAACTTGGATAGGAAGTCATATACTGGCAATCTAAATGTGACCTTGAAATCTGACCTTTGACCTTCTATACACCATAAACTGAACTTGGCAACTTTTTAATGCTTTTATTTTCAAAACTGGCAGAGATACGCCCATAGTTACTATTGAATTTGAATAGAAAGTCATTAGAGGCAATTTACTGTGACCTTAAAATTGACCTTTGACCTACTTTTTACCATGAACTTAACTTTGCAAATTTTGGTTCCCTTTTATCTCCAAAACTTGCAAAGATATGCCCTTAGTCACTTTTGAATATGAATAGGAAGTCATATACTGGCAATCTACAGTAAGTTTGACCTTGAAATTGACCTTTTACCTACTTTTTATCATGAATTGAAGTTAACAAATTTTTATTCCCTTTTATCCCAAAACTGGCAGAGATAGGTCCATAGTTACTATTGAACTTGAATAGGAAGTCATATACTGGAAATTTACTGTGACCTTGAAATTGACCTTTGACCTAACTTATTATGAACTGAACCTTGATTGTGCCATTTTTAGTTATATATTCTTTTTGCATATTTTGAGAATTCTTGTTGATTGCATTTTTTACAGCTTGTCAAGCACAAGATTGGTGGTGGTGTCCCTTTTTTGTGTGTGGGGGGGTCTATATGATCGCGCTTACTCCAGCTGGTGGTACAATATTCGGAGGCGGTATCAACTCTCTCTGATCCTCTAGTTGCGTTAAGAGTAAAACAGTATAGGAAGGAAGAAGGCAAAGGAACGGTCACAATACACCGACCCAAAGAGGGATGGCATATCACAGATGTCGCAGTATAAACTGTATGGCAAAGCAAATCAATACTGCTTTTGAAAATATGTATTACTTGTTCATGTACGAGACAACATGTTCCTATATTTCTACTCATATAATCTACCTACCGTGTATAATTGTTGTGATTGAAACCATGGGCGACCGCAGAAAGTTTGCCGGGAAGGGGGGTGGGGGGTAAAAGTCATTGAGGGGGTGGGGATAATGATTGGCTGGGTACCCTCAATTAACGTGCCCGCCGAAATTCCAGGGGGAGGGGGGAGTGACCCCATTGACGCCCATGATTGAAACCTACGCTATATGAGGAATAACTATTCACAGGNGGGGGGGGGGGGGGGGGGGGGGACCCCATTGCCCCCCCCCCCCCCCCACACACACACACACACAGACGCCCACGATTGAAACCTAGGCTATATGAGGAATATCTATTCATGGAAAACTTTGACAAAGGAACATATGCCAGTGTCCGCACATAGTTAACTCATTTTTAATTGCAAACACACACATATCGGCTACGTACAAACACACGCACACATACACTCAAACAGAGAGAAGCAATACATGTAGGCCCCCTATACACCACCTATTTGGTTTTTAAAAACTTTTAGATACCTTTAAAACCTTATCTTTTCAGTTTCATATTTTAAAATATTCGTGTAATGTCCATCAAACAGTATTTTTTGTCGGACCCAAGAATTTGTCGGTGGAGGGGGAGAAAAGGGAGCACAAGGATAGAAAATTAGTCAGGCTTCAGATAGTTTTACTTATGGCAGTTTTACTATCAGGATAACATCACTATTTCGACTTGTTAAATGTTTGTTATACAAACATACATTTGGAGAGTGAGAAGGGTGCCAAGGGTATATCTCAGGGGATAACTAAGGGGAATATACGTGTCCTCTGTGCCCGTCCCTGGATCCAATGTTGTAGTCACATTCGGATCCAGTTAATAAAGAAATGTTCGTTTCATACCCTCCACACGACAGTCCTTGTTTCTGATACATGTATGCCCTTGGTGTGTTCATTTTTAGACAGATGACATGGTAAAACAGATTTTATCAATATCTTGTAATGATCAATGCGTCTTATTTCAGAGATATCGTTCATTGCTCTTCGTAAGAATATCCACGGTATAGCAGCTAGCCAGTATGGCTAATAAAAGGCTTCTCAAGGCTGCACGGAAAGGAGATATACAGAGTTTACAGGAACTGCTGACTGCCGGGGAGTGCGACGTCAATGTTCAGGACAAGGTAACAACGTTAATTACTCTGCCACTTGTCACATCGTCCAGCTATTTAGTATTACAATAACGATACACACTGAACTATTTACACTATTGTCGAAACGACCATTACAAATTCCGTGGACATTCTCTAAATAACTGCCTCACTCCTTAAGAACTCCACCGGCTTCATGATAATAATATGATAAAAGGAGCTGTGAACAACATTCTCATTTATAGAATGGACAAGATATCGATATACAGTACAGGAAAACATGACTTTTGGTAGCAAGAAACCCATATGTTTCTGTTCCTCGGTGTACATGCCACATTTAGAGATTATAAATTGTGCAGTTTATTCTTTGGTCTTGCATTGTTTCAGTTTTTATTTAATTTTTTGTTTACCCCTCAGCTAATAAAGGTTTGTACATATCTTCAATTGTTTGAGGCGAACTTTGCAACCTGTATTGTACATGTAGAGCAACAAAATGATAGGCCTATATACACTTAATTAATCAATTAGTAAGTTACAGGGCCGCTGGGCTGTTAACGAAATTCGCATTGCGAGACTACAGTTATGTAANGTTGACCTGTGGAATCCAATTTTGCAGACGTTAGCACATATGTCAATGGGTTGTTATCTGTTCTAACTGTAAAAGAATTTCCATACAGGTAATCAGAAAATTTTTCTGTGACGGCCCATTTTAACGCTAAAAATTCCAATCTGAGGGTCCAGGGTTCGAGTCCCTGTTCGGGCGCCAAAAATGTAACAGCTCTCAATATACTTTATTTACGAACCCGAGTGTACTCTGTGTGTGAACATGGCAGAAACAAGAAACGAATGTCTTTTAATAATTTACAAATAAATAAAATGAACTTAATGCAGAACTGAACAAACTTAGAAAAAATTAAATGAATAACATAATTGAACTAAAGATACTTACTAAATTTCTAAACTAAACAAGGATGAAAATAAATGATAAGCACTGAAATGATCAAACTAAACTTAGAGAAATACAAAATCTAAACACAAAGAAAATAAAAAGTAAACCAATCAAGTCTATCATACCTGTGTGTGAACATGGCAGAAACAAGAAACGAATGTGCCGCGTAACAAAGAGGGGCGTATTTTATATAGAAACGAAGACACACGGACACAAACGAAAAGGCACGAACACACTTCTCTACAACCACAATCATACATCATACATACATATGTTACATGATGTATAAATAATTACTATACATATGAAGGTTTGTTTCACATAGTAGAAAAAACGCACGTGCATAATTAATATCTAAATCTTAGTCATGTATACAATACTAGAAGTGTGATGCTAGCGTATGATCAGTGCTGTGAGCAGTTGACTCGGCATTAAGACCGCACCTAGCTTATGATTATGAAATACTGAATGTATAATAATGGTGCATTTCAACAATGTAACTTTGGTGATATTCAACTATGTATTTTATTATTATTATCATCATCATTATTATTGTTACTATTACTTTATCTCTGTACATTTTCACCAGCTCGGTTTGGTGCAGAAAGTATGAATAAAGCATATATTAAATTAAATACCCGAGACCATAATTATTTGATTTCACCTTAGTAGTCTATCATGATAAGTCGGAAGGACGAACAATAACGCGTGTTTTCACACACACACACACACACACACACACATCTGCACCCATACAGTGATGGAAAAATGCCAGCCCCTAAAAACAGTGAAACATATAACATAAAAAGGAGCCAAGAGGGCAGTGATGCTGGGGGAGTAACATGAAAAAATGTACTCTACCTGGCATCGCGGTTCCAATACTAATACAAGACGTCAGAACCAACACTGCAAACAGTGAATCTCCAAACATGATGGTGTCAATCAAGACCAAAAAATAGAGTATGCCTGTGCTTTGGGGCACCTACGCTCTTTGTCTGGTATTCCGAGATCAAACTTCAAATGCTCATGTTTTATATAAGTAAAGGTCGACTATATTATAAATCCGTGCACTCTGATTGGCTAAATCACATAAGTCACATGTCATATGTCATGCAGATCGTCCGTGTTCTCCGTTTTTTTACTTAACACGGAATACCAGTATAGAATAACAGACCAATATTCTCTCTGTGAAACAAATAAAAAAGGCAACCCACCAAATGAATCACAATATCATAATTTTAGAAAAAAGGAGTTATGGAATTGTATGATAGTACATATTTTATGAAATGATATTCTCACGTAGATGAACTGTTGGTGGTTGTAGATGGTTTCCTTGCATATGACGTCATTGTAACGAGACGGTCAATGTAGATTCACTATTTATTATGCTTTATCAGACAACCTGTGTTTGCTATTTTTCAGAGTTAATTTTGTATACTATAGCAAATGTTGGCCAGTTAAGATGCAAATATTGTCAGTTGCAGAACCGAGATGACAAAGTTATGTAGTTATGAGACATTAATTGTATAAAATCTTTCATGTATATGAAAAAATATTCCGAGCTACAATTTCTGCATTTTTACGGCAACTAAAGAACGTTATTCACAACTTAAGCAGATGACCTGTGGTTCCAGTTACCAATCTCCTTTAAGGTGACAGCCAAATACAATTTGCTGATGTAAGAGCATTTCGTGCATCAATGCAACTAAAAATGTTGCCAAGCGTTGGCAATTTACTAAACCAGACACATTAAACAAGTGCAGCAGCAACATTTAAAGGTAGCAATACGACTACTTGGACAAATATTGCAATGCTGAAAGCCATGACTGCCAATGAAAAGGTCAGTGAACTGGACACATTATACGTGTACTTGCAACAATAAAAGTATAAATGGTGTACTCGTTGTCTTCTTTAAACAATTATTGGGTACTTTACAGTCTTAACACTTTAACATATATCAGCAAAAATTGGAATACTAAGTGAACTTTACTGAAATGTAAAACGTCTGGACAACCCACCGACCCGATTTAGCCAAAAGAAAAGAAACTTAGGAAAAGTATTTAGAGTCCAACAGATAAAATTCTAATTACTATACAGAGGGATGGTACAAATGCTGGATCATTTGTTTGAAGTGATGTATGTGACACGGGACCCTTAAAAAGTGATTCGCAGTTTATTGCTCGCGTAACCAGTGATGGTATTCCATCCATGAAAAAAAATGGAGGCTTTGAAGGTTTTACGCTCTTTTGACTGTCAATTTGCTACCATGGTGCTGGTACGGGAGCCCACAAATGACAAAAAAATGAACATTTTCTCTGATGAGTACATTTTCACCTTGACAACCGTGAGTACACTGGTGAGAGTATGGAGAACATCATCCAGACAATACCTGTATTTGCATTTCCTAATTAAACAGTCCGCTTCAATAATGGCTTGGGCTGCAGTGATATCTATGAAATTGGTGAAGTAGTGTCGATAAATTCCCAGACAGCCTCAGTGATCTGGCCCACGTCTGGCCCAGATCTGGCAACGTCTGGCAATGTCTGGCAAAAGGTATGGCCCACGTATGGCTTGCCACATGTGGGCCAGATGTGGCAATGTTTGGGCCAGATCTGGCCCAGACATTGCCACATCTGGCCCAGTCCACATTTGCTCATGTGGCCAGATGTCGGCCCAGATCTGGCAATATCTGGCAAAGGTATGGCATGCCAGATGTGGACCAGATGTGGGCCAGATCATATTCAAATGGGCCAGATTAGGGCCAGACATGGACCACATATGGCCCAGTTTGTTTGTTTTTTTTATTATTTCACATTTGCTCATGTGGCCAGATGTCGGCCCAGATCTGGCAATATCTGGCAAAGGTATGGCATGCCGGATGTGG